>KN483173.1:10172-51712 GCA_000787095.1 Periophthalmodon schlosseri | reverse complement strand
GAGCCCCAGCCTGCAGAGGGGTGTGTGGAGCACAGAGGCTGTGGTGTGAGCTGTCTGTAGCGTGCAACTGAACACTGCTGCACTGCTGCACATTTTCTCCTCATCCCTGACGCTGACCATCCACAAAAACCAAAGTGACAGCCGGAACAAGGCGACTAACCAGCCGCCTGCAAATGAAACTTAGTCATGCTCTGCTTATCACAACAGGAGCTTAATACACTCTATCATATCTCTCACTCTATAGCTACGGAGAGCATTTTACCTGGAGAAAAAAGGTCAAATCAAATATACACAGTCATTTCACCAAACTGCATTTTAAATATAAAATTCTTATACAACAACAACAACATGTTTTTGACACTCCCAACAGCTGGCAGAGGAAAATGATATGAATTAGATGAAATTGAATTTCTTGATTTGTTGGTGCAAAACAGACCAGATGGCTCTGGGCAGTAGTCATTGTAATCTCTAAATATTTTCAGACTTATGCAGTATTTTGTGTGCAGCTCAGCCAGTGTCAGCTCCATGATGCAACACAAGAGGAGGATTGTGCAGTTCAGGGAGAATTGGGGTGTGCCTCCTACTCTTCAGCACCTCTGCTGCTGCTGGCATCAGGTGCAGCCCTGGGTTTAAAGGTTTAAGCCCTGGACACGTGCGGCCTACTGCCCGCTCACATCACCTGATCACATGAATAATATGTAAACAGCTCCTAGTTATACTGTATTCACATTGTTTATTAATATGAGTCATTCCTATTAGTGGAAAATGACGAGATATGTTCTAAATGTTCTTATTTTTAACCAAACACACAAAGGCAGAGAATGTTGTTGTGTATGTTTGTACAGCGCAGAGTGCAGGGAGGAGGATTTAAGCTCCTGAAGTCGCTGGCAGGTCACTTTTGTGTTTAAACTTCTAAAGCCCCAGTGTAAGGCACACTGATGACAGCTGCGGTGATGGCACACTCCCAAAAAGCACTTTTCTGTGTTTGTGTCTGGCTCACTGCGGGCTTCCTTGTGGGATACACAACTAGCTGCAATGGATGCAGACAGATGGTGAGGTGGGGGTGCAGGAAACACCGCATGTACCCACAGGAGTTCTACCTGTCAGACAAATGTCATCATTCCTATTTTATTTACAATAATATGAAGAGATGGCTAGTTTTTTGTTTTTGTCTTTTTGTTTCTATAGTGTCTGTTTTCTACATGTATTTATTTCAACTATGCAGGACTTGAGGAGCAGTGAATGGTGTAATGAAGAAATAATGTTTGATGTAAATAATCCAGATCCAGAATACACACTTCTCTGATACCTTATGCAGATGTGAGTCTGGACACTGTTGAATCACTCGAGTTTGGATTGACATGATTCAAGTGGATTAGCCAATCAGGGTCACTCATGGTCCGTTCATATTAAAACAAATATGACAAATATGAGAAACTATCACAGGGGACAGAAATACATTGTGGATTTCTGCAGAATCAATGAGCCAAGCAATAAACTGTTAATCTGAGGTGAGAGTAACTTGACTTTGTTTAAAATGACGGGTTAGCTAGTTTATTTGCATCACTGAAATAAAATCTGATCGCACGGTGGTGTTTGGTTGTGGCTCGAGGCTCGACGGAGGGGGTGGTGACCAGACTGATCCTCCTGTGTAAAAATATACAGACAGATGCCATTCTGGACTTTCTAGGCAACAAATATTGATCAAATCCTCAACCACTGCTCCTGACTGGCCCCAGCAGCATTTAAAGGGACAAATGCAGAGGACAAATTTCCCTATGGGGACAATAAAGTGCACCTTTAAGAGAGAATAATATAAGTTGACAGGGTGTTAATATAAAGAAACCTGACTCATCCAGGTTAAATTTACACATCTGTTCATATTCTGCAAGCTCCTCATTATTTCTAAAGTTGTTGTGTCGGCAGCCTCCTCTCATCCCATGTCTGTGCATCGGGCCAACAAGGCCATCGAGCATTTCCATAAAGTGAAGCAGCAAATGGGTCATGAATATGATTAATTTCAAAACGCCGCACTTCAAAGGGGGCTAACCAGTGCCTCGGCTACATTTGACCATTCATATCTTTGCTCATTAACTACACAGTGTAAAGTATATTTGTTGCAGGCTGCTGTGTACTTTGAGCCACTGTGTTAAAAGAAGTTCTTTCAAGTCGCTCCACACGTTAAAATATCGAAGGACTAAATAACGGCTAACAAGCTGAAAAGGCAGAGACGAGCTGCCACACTTGTGTTGATGATAATAAAGCTCATTGCGATGCCGTGTGCGCAGGCGGCTTGTTCACTGTTGACTGGATAACTGACAGGCGATCGCTAATTGACTGACAAGATCCCCCAGATATAACCGTGTCCGTGAGCGAGGAGTACTTTTCTTCATAGAGGAAAAAAAAAAAAGATGGTATCCTTTAGCTATTATGCTGCAAGGTCAAACAGCCCCCAGCACTTCTTAAGACAGTAAAGTTTGTGTGAATATAGGGAGAAATCGATGGAAGAAGTTCTCAGTTAGCTAAAAATATACCCCGTGCAAATATCCCTGAATTAAAAGTGTATTTGTTCATAAAAATGCAGAATTCATTAACTTGTTGACTCACTCCAGGCCGACTTACCGCTGGTCCACAAACATTATTATAATCCCAGTAAAAATAATTTGTCGTCTAAACAAATTTGACAGTAAGTGACAAAATGCTGTTAAAGGTGCACTATGGAACTTTTTTTAATTAAAGGTGGGTCTGCTTGTCTCCACAAATGTTATTGCTTTGTAAATGGTTGCATTTTTATATAGCACTTTTCCACAGCACTCAACATCAAGGAACCACTCACTCATACGCCAGTCTACACAGACACTGGGGGCAAGGTGGATTAAGTGTCTTGCCCAAGGACACAAGCACAGCACTCATCTGTGGGAGTTGGAAATCACGCTGACAAACTGTGGGTCTGTGGATCTGACTGCTCAACCAGTGATGTCTATGTTGAGAGCAGGATTCGAACCGCCAACCTTCGGACCAGTGGACAAACGCTTTACTAACTGAGCTACTGTCGCCCTAGTGTCTGGAATGTTCCACAGTATAGCAATGAAAACACAGGAGGCAAACGAGCTCACAGTAAGAAAGCACGTTTTCCTTAACGAAATCAGTATAAGGCTGATATGTTTAATGCCGTACTGTGGAACATTCCAGGCACAGTAATAACATCTCAGAGTGAAGCCTCCACCAGAAAAAATGCATCTTCAACATTGCTGTGTGAAATATTTAGTTTTAAAAAAGTGAATGAAATGAAGAAAACCCTCTAGTGGCTGAAGCTTGTAGAAGCAAAGGGGTAAAAAGGCAGAAATGTGGTAAGATACTTTAGTTTAAGCCCACTGGAAATTACATATGATATTTATTGCTCTGCTGGAATCTGAGTGTACAGTAGTATTATTATGGGATGGCATGCCTCCATATCCCCCGGGATTATATACACATAGTGCTAGTTCATTGACTTCAGCATGTAGCCTTTAGCCTGTAGCACTAATAGCTTCTATATATAAAAGTGGCCATGTTGAGTCATTTAGTAACATTTCCCTCTCTGATCCTGACATTAAACACATGCCGTCTCTTAGCTCCCAATTGCCAGAAATTATATTGTTTGTGTCTGCTGTGATTACTTCCTTTTTCTGAGCAAAAATATCTGCAGGTTATGTTGCTTGGAAACACTTCAAAGTTGTGCAGTTCTTTTGTTGTTCACCTTAAATACATGGATATTGTTCATTTCACATGTTTGTTGAAAACAGATCAAAATGAAGCTGTTTGCATTCATAGAAAATGTTATGCCAGAGCAAGAAACCTACTAAATAAAACAACTGATGGGTGTGTTAAAAAAACATAATGAAAAAGTTATTTCAAATATATATTACATGAGTATTGGCACCCAGGAAATTCACAAGTGTTTTGGGTTTTTTTTTTTTCTTTTTTACCTGCATTGCTTGAGAACTTAAATTAGAGGTTTTGGGGTCAGAAAGTTTCAAAATCTTTAACACAAATTCACCCCCATCACTATACATTTGTCAATATTGTGTGTATCTGCATATTTAAATGCCCCATGTTACGCTATATTCCGATCTATGTTATAATGTTGTTTCCTCATCACAGACAGACCTGGAGTTGTGTTTTTTTTCATTCACACATGTTTAACACACAAATCCTGCAGATTTACGCTGAAAACACTCTGTTCCACCTTGTGATGTACCTCCACTGTGTTTTTAAACTTCATACACCTTCACTAGAATCAATTAGATCATTTCAGCCCTGGAATTGTCAATCTCTATGGAACAAAAGGTAAAAGGAGCTGTTAACTTGAAAACTACAGCTTCATGACATCACAAGGTGGAACAGAGCATTTTGAGCTTTGGAGATGTAGACAGACTAATAATAAAGTGTTACTCAAACATGTATGTTTTTAAGGAGGTAACAACATTATAACACGGTTTAAAGCTCACAAGAGTTAATTTTGCATAATACAGGAACTTTAATGCCCACGAGAGCAGCACTATTTCGAAAAATGTAGTTTTTAGTTTTCTAATGATGTTCAGTTCACAGTACATCTTTTAGACATGGAACAATGTGAGAGAAATCATATGAACTAATGCAAAAATCACATGTGTGGTTGTAAATCTACACTACAAAGTTTTGATAACTGCACCATTTCACTTTCCGTGTCCATTGTGCAGCCCAGCACCCGAGTCACACTAATAAAAAACTGCTCCTCACAACACAGTGTAACGTGGAGTCAGTAGAAGTCTGCAAGTGCTTGTGGATATGAACTCAGCATGACTCCCTGCTAAGCCTGACCTTTGACCTTCTGCAGGAACTCCTCACACACGCACACCTCACCATAGGCTAGATGGCCACTTCTTCCCCTGAGCAAGACACACACACACACACACACAAACACAGAAGAGAGAGAGAGTGAGTGAGAGCGGGAACCTCCTGGGACCTCCTGATCTGCTGAAGGTGAAGGATGTTACGCTGGATATAAGAGCCAGGATCTGAGGCAGGTATTGGATGAAAGCACAAACATGAGTTTAAAATAAACTTAGCCCGAGATCAGAAAAGGCACTTGAAGTCTTCTCTATAGGGATAGACAGGGACATATGGATGTATACAAGAGATGTCAATGGTGGTTTGGTGATGAGCCCAAGGCAGAGCAGTTCAGAATGCAAACGCTCAAAATATATAAAAATCACCCTTTGAGTTATACTGCGGATTCTTGGCAGCTGCAGGGAGGGACTTGTCTTCTTGTCAATGACTGAACACAATGTTTCTAATGCATTTGGCTCTGGGTCAGGAAAAGGGAACAAAGCATACAGTTCTAAGATGCTGGCAATGTAATAATGGGGCTATGCTTCTATATTAAAATGGGTGGAACTATGAACACGCACCTCCACAAAGGCATTAGCCCTATCTCATGAAGCCAGACCCGAATGCTAATAAAAAATCTAAATCAAGGGCCACACACAGTCACCAACACATTTAAAGAGTAGTTTCTCCTGAATATTTAGTTTAAAATATTTTTGCCTGTTTTGAAACATATCTATCTTTCATTTATTCAATTGCATGTTTTACTGCTAAAAAAGTACCTTAAAAACGTGCATTCTTACTGAGATTGAGTATGTTTCTCCACAGATCTAACCTGTAAATTGGAAATTTCTGTTTAGAAAACACACGTTATGTTGATCATCAGCACTACTCTGCATGGGTTTGGTGCTAACCCTCTGTCTCCTCCTTTCTCACCCTCCGTGAGTGGTCTCATCATTTTTTCCTGGGAGCTTGAGAGTTGTGCACAGCATCTTTGCTGTTCTTAGTAGTGCACTTTTCTGGACTAAGATGCTTTTTCTGGGATATATAGATAGAAAAAAAATCTCCTCCTCACCCTCCGCGGGTGGTCTCATCCTTTTTCCAAGCTCGGGTCCTCTACCAGAGGCCTGGGAGCTTGAGGGTTCTGCGCAGTATCTTTTCTGTTCCTAGTACTGCGCTTTTCTGGACTGAGATGTCGGATGTTTTTACTGGGATCTGCTGTAGCCACTGCTCCAGTTTGGGGGTCACTGCCCCGATGCTCCGATGACCACGGGCACCACTGATGCCTTCACCTTCCAGGCCTTCTCCAGCTCTTCTTTGAGCCCCTGGTATTTCTCTAGTTTCTCATGTTCCTTTTTCCTGATGTTCCCACCACTTGGTACGGCAATGTGTACACACACACACACACACACACATATATCATGCTAAATATAAGCACATGGTTGTAATAGATGCAATTTGACGGCAGAAATGCTCAGAACGAGAGGATGATTTATGGTCTTAAAACAGTGCAGAAGACCTCCGGGTTTCTACCTGTGATGTAATAATTCAGGGAAAAATGAAACAGAGTGATGTATGAGGCTCAGACGGCCTGTAAACAGGATTAATAAAACATGCCTGAATGACGGTAAATATAACTCCAGGTATGTTTTTGGTTGGGAACAACATTATAACATGGTTATAACTGTACATTGTGCATGTGTCCTGTGCACTAGTCCTGAGACACTGCAGTCACACAATAAGAACTGTTAGAGGCCCTGTACGTACTGACGCGCACTGCATTCACTTGAATAAAAAAAGTTTCTGTTTTTTTGAGAAAGGTTTTGTTTTTTATCAGTAAAGCTTCTTTTTTTATAAGAAAACTTTTGTTTTTTGATGAGAAAAAAGTTTATGTTTTTATGGGAAAAGTTTTTTGGGTTTTTTTTATAAGTGAGGTTAATTCTGTTTTAGGGCATAAAATAAATCTTGTTTTTAGTACTTTTTTATACTTATAGACCAACTCTTAATGGCTCTATACAGATGAAGCTCAGAAGAGCACGTCCCAATCGTCAGATGAATGCCTTTCATGTCTTTATCCCCTCAGGCCTGAGGAGACGTAGTGAGATGGGGCAGTTCTGGTAGAGTCCACAGTTGATGACCTGCACTTGCTGGAGTTGGGTTTGACATGTGCTGATGCAGTGCACAGATCTGACTCGCTCCAGTTACTCCAAACATGGCTGTATAAAAGTGGACATGTTGCATTTTGTGGTGTTCTCCTGAAGAGAAGCTGCTGCATTTGAGTATGGCACACACAGGAAAATCAACTTGATTACAAAATAAAGAGTTCACATCACACATTAAAGAGCCTGTGTGAGGATGGCTTCCATGGACAGCTCAGGTCCAACATAATGTTCATCCTAACTCTTCTCCTCCCCTCAGACAGATATAAGGCAGTGTCCACCAGCAATCTGACCAGAACTGAAGAAGCGGCTTGGGTGAGCAGCGAAACGTCTTGAAACTTTTCTCATAAAAAATGAAACTTTGTTCTCCTAAAAACAGAAACTTTACTCATGAAAACAGAAGCTTCTTTTATTCAAGTGAATACAATAAGCTGCCGTATGTATCACATTTTTATTCCTTGTTTCTGAATTCAGGGCACCTCCACAGAAAACTCCACAGCCTACAATCTTTTGTAAAAGTAGCCATTTGTGAAAACAACACAACTAATATTGCCTCTACATTTTTAAAAGGTATTTTGTTGGGTGGGAACCACAAGGAAGCAAGGACAGAATATTTTATTCAACCAGAGACATCATTGGATGAGAACCATGTGGAAACCGCTGGCTGTGACAATCCCAGACAATTGTTTCTCTGTCAGCATCAGAATGATTTAAAGATGGGACTAAGTGGGCGGGGCTAACAGTTCATTCTGAAATATGTTCATCAGTCATGGTTCAAAGGTACAGGTAAAAGCAGAGGATGTTTAACGCTCAATGCAAAACGGTGCCTCCATCAGACACTTACTTTGCTAATACCTCCATAATGTTTACTGAAGGAAACGCTGTGAGAAGGCTACGCTGACCGGAGTTTACGAAGGTTGATGAGTGTTCTTCATTTCCCAGCCATCACTGAATCCCATTTAATCCACTTTCCACAAATAAACCCCTGGCCTTGAGTCAACCAAACAATTCTCACACATCGATTTGTTTGCACACGGTTCTAACACGCTTTCATTTGTATCAATATTTTACATAGTGGAGTTATATTGCACTAATCAGTGTAAAATTGTTTTAAAATGTGCCAAGTTTGCCATTTTCATACTTCATTTTGCACCATAGCTGATGGCGTTTTGCTGAGGGAAGCACTATAATGGTGTCACACATGGGCACACTGTGGATCCCTGATGGGCCTGAGCACAGTTCCATCTTCTGCTGCACTATCAGCTCTTTGCACTCAACTCTGACAATCTGATACAAAAGGTTCAACTTTTCTGCTGGTTGGATCTGCCATCTGCTTGTTTCCATGAAATGTTCTAGCCTGGCCTGGAATGTTCTACAGTGTGGACTTGAACTTAGCCATCTTGCATTTGTTCATTTACACACTTAGAAAAACAGGTATCTGAATTGTAACTTGAACTGGTGGCATTGACTGAGAAGGTTTAATGCCATACTGCGGAACTAGGGATGGGACGTTCGGCTCCTTTATGGGATCTGAATCTTTTGGATCCTTTCTCTTCAAAGAGCCATTCAAAAGACTGGCTCTTTTACTATTTATTTATATGACAGAAGCCGATGTGAGAGTGGGATTGAGTTTACCCTTTGAAGTTATGAAAATCTCAAAATGTTGCCCTACAATATCACAAAAGAAAAATTTAAATCTATCAACTGGACAAAACGTTGTAGGAGTGGAGACGTCTCGCTGCTCATCCAAGCCGCTTCTTCAGTTCTGGTCAGATTAATGGTGGACACTGCCTTACATCTACCTGAGACTCAAAACACCTATTGTCTACCGTTTCTGTTTGTAGGCTAGGCTAGTTTTGTCCAGTTGACAGATTTTATTTTTCTTTTGCGATGGATCAGACCTGGACGACTGAGGGATTACACGGATATTGCCCTACAATAATAATAAACTGTTATTATGATGCCAAATATGTTTGCGTTGCCTCCTCTGCTCCTGTGCTGATTCTTGTGTTGATTCAGCGCTGATCAGTGTAAAAATGCACAAAAATGGGAAAGAAAAAGATTCCGTTCTTTAAAAAAAATGAGATCCGGATCCAACCATTCAAAAGAGCCGACCCCTTCACGAACATCACATCACTATGGGGAACACTTTGGGCAAAGCAATAACATCTGGACTCCTCAACAGAAAAGAGACATGGTGCAAAGTTTCAAACCACAAGTAAAATTAGAATGCATATATATGAAAGAAAAACTAGTGTTCACGTTTCAAAGTTGTTGTTTTTTTTCCCAAATAAACGTTATCATGCCCCAGGATTTGAAAGTAATCTACTAAATCCCTATCCTCTAGTGAAGAAAAACACCATTTACCTACTTCACATTCTTCTGATTCGCTTATTCCTGCCTTGAATTTTTTTATTATCCAACACAAAACAAAACAGCACCTTGTCCAGTACAATCCTGAAACCTACTTTTTTTTTTCTTCTATTTGCTACCAGAGTTTCCTCACCATCACACTGACAAGTGCCATGTGGATATAATCTGTATTCAGTTGTCATAATGCAGCGCCTCTACAGTAGTATTCCCACTACAGCTCTGTGTGGAGGGGCAGAGTGATTTTTAGGATAGTTGCTTGTTTATTTACCTGTGGCACTCCTGTAACCTGTGTCAGCTCTCCCCCTCCGGCACAGGCTTCACACGAGTGGATAAGGAGTCCTCTGGTGACACGTTTCGGCAGAAAACTCAGCGATCAGCCGCGTGGAAAAAAGCATTTGCATTTTCTTATCGCTCCACAGTCACCTGCTACAGCCAAGTGAGCAGCGTGCACTCATGTGATTCACTTTATTTCAACATTATCTGCTAACTAGTGTATACTCAGAATATTAATGACGTTCAGTTAGCATATTGTGAATCAGTGTCCACATAGGACTCATAAGGATTCAGAATCAATTATTCAGAGATGCTATTTTAGAGTTCACAATGTTTGTTAATAATTCATGGTCTATCCTGCATTTTTGAACCTGCAGTACCTGAGTTTGAGGGAATCCACCGACAGTAAATATAAAAGTCCAAAAGGAGCACAGGCTCATGGGGAATCTCAAAATGATGAGAGGTGAGCGGGGTGTGCTCAAAATTCATAAATCTAAAATCAAAAATACAATAGCCGATTCCAGACAGTAGCTCAGTTGGTGGAGTGTTTGTCCACTGATCCAAAGGTTGGTAGTTCAAATCCGCTCTTGACATCCAAAGGTTGGTAGTTCAAATCCCGCTCTTGACATAAACATTATTGGTTGAGTGGCCTGATCCACTGATCCACAGGTTGGCAGTGTGATTCCAGCTCCCACGGATTAATGCTGCCGTTGTGTCCTTGGGCAAGACATTTAGCCTCCCTCGCCCCCAGTGTCTGCGTACACTGGTGTAGAAATGTGTGTGTGACTGGGTGAGTGGTTCCTTGATATAAAGAGCTTTGTGACCATTTACCATATTAATAAAAACGTGGTTTCAACAGGCCGTAGGAGACGGCGAACTCCAGTGTGTTAGCGTTTTCTATTATTCCAAATTCAATCCTCTCTTATGGCTTTGTAACCTTTGTCTCAGCAGTCCATAAAGACTAATGGGCTGAACTTTCACTTGAGTTTGATCAATGCAATCAAAGCAGGACAAATTGCTGTGTTCTGAACACATTTCCTTTCCTTTAATCAAAGAGTTGATTGCAATTTCAGTGTTTCCTTCTCCCATGGGTGCTGTCTCCCACTGGTTACAGCACAGTTAGTGCACACCTAGCTACTGGCTAACACATCAAAGCAACAGAAAAGAGTTCGACACTGAAGGCCCAGTTACCATAGAAACGCTGTGTATAGTCTTATTATTAGGACAGGAGCATATTACCTTCATTAATCAAGTTAAGTGCCTCTCAATAGAGCAGCAACACCTGCTGCTGATGCAGGTGGCAGAGCACCTTGGGTTTATGGACGGTAAACTTCCCCAGCAGCCTGTGGTGTAATTATGATCAGGCATTATGAATGTTTAAACAGTCACGCATGCATGGAGACATCATACACACAGCCTACATGTGCTTGTCCTCCGCTGTGCCCATGAGCTGACTTTGTGTGTCACAGGAGTCACCATCAAATATTCACACTTGGCTTTTCCTGTTCTCGGAGAGGGGCGTCCTTGGAAGTCTGACATCTCCTGTATAATTAAGTTGTCCGGATTAGGAAAGGCACGAGTCTAATCAGCCACAGGATGGGGCGATAAGCATTAAGCCACAAAGACAGGAATTATTAAAGAGTTCTTTTCTGATCAGGAGTCCCACGCCGTGTGAGGAGAAGAGAATGAGGTCAGCCGTTTGAGCTTTCTCAGACAATACATTAAAGATGGACCTCTGACAGCCTTAGAGATACACCGTCGCACTGGCTGTAACAGCAAAGGAGTCAAGAATGGGAAAAGAAAACAGCACATCTGCACAATTTACACTATCAATAAATCATTCTCTGCATATATAGAATCTTGCTGAGAAAAATGCTTATATTACATTTTAACAAGGGTCGGGAAGATGGGACTTTTCTAGGCCAGGGAGGGTCATTTATTTGTTATGTATTGATTTTCTCTGCTAACACGAAAAAATAGTTAAAATATTTTAATTTTAATTAATCCATTGTGTAAATCTGGTATATTCTTCATCCACATTTTAAGTTTTGCTGTGTCATGCAAGATGGCAAGTCTTTTTTGGTTTGGCTCCTCTAATATTCAATAACATTTCTCCCTAAACTAACAATCTCTAATTTCAGTGGGGACCGTATCTTTGCTGTTTTAATCTTGCCAAAACATCAATCATTCTGTCCCAGTGATTTTACTAAGACCATTGACCTCTCGCCATTGAAACTTGTGGCCCAAGCGCTTCATTGTCTGTTATCTAAGTGCATAGCCCACCATAGACTTGATAAAGCACTACACTACTCCACTCTGCTTCTCCCTGAGCTCATGGGAGGAAATGTTCCATAGTGATGCACAGCAGAGCACTGTGTTTTGCAGTGTCAAAGCAATGTGAACGCACTGTAAAAAGCATCCATTATTAACACACAAGGAAGTCGAACACTGGAATGATTTTAAAATTCCTCCCGCTCTTTGATCAACTGTCTCCTTCAACATGGCTGTGTGGAAAATGCAGGAGGGATTGTAGTCAACCAGAGCAATGCCGTAGTGTATTGGAGATTTGTTTCCAAGTGCTGTTGTCGCTAATTAGCATCTTAGTACATCTTGATACCTGATAATGTAATTAATCTTTATGCATGCGTTAGCACATCACTTCATATTTGGGTAACAGGGTAATTCCACTCTAATTACAGGCTCCATGTGAACTTCTATTAACACACAATCACTGTGTGCACTTAAGCCAGGGCCTTTGGAAATAAGCTAGTGGACTCTGATAGCATTATCTCGTAATAGACTGTTCAGAGAGTGTGGGTCTATTTTAATAGATAAGGTTTGTTCTGTGCATTGCAGTATTTTCTGCTCTATTTGACATTAATTGTTCTTCACAGAGTCTTAAATATCCCCTTGAAATCATTTAAAAACACCATGCAAAATGAGTATTAATGAGCCGACCACTTGGTGTAGTTATGTTACATAATGTCCAAGTCTCAAGCAAGGCACAGTTGGATGTGATTCATATAGGCTATTAAATGTACTTTTATGTCCTATAAACATAAATAAACACGGAGAGATCAAATTGCAGTATGTAAAGAGCACGTGGCTGATATGGAAAAAAAAGAAAGAAAAACTTACCAAACCCATCAAACGCATTGCTCATAACAGGAACATTTTTCTCTTGTATTCTGACCAGTGGTGGAAGGTAACGAAGTACAAGTAGTAAAGTACAGTACTTAAGTGCAATTTTCAATTTTGAGTACATTTTTACAGTGGGTACTTTTTCCCTTTGCTTCTCTACATTTGAGAGCAGGTATCTGTTCTTTCTACTCCACTACATTTTTAACAGGACTGAAAAGTAAAAAGTACTTTTCATATGATTTAAGGGGTTATTTGTACCATGTTTGCGGCAACATCCTGACTAAAGTTTTCGTGTTCAAGCTTCAGCTTTGAGTAAACCAAAATAAATACACAAAGTTAAGTAACAAGTACAAGTAACAAAACTGAGCACTTCATCCACCACTGATTCTGACATGACCTTTTGTGTAAACCGCGGTCACCCACTGCTCCTGGGCTGCTCTTGTAGCCTATGCAGCTACATTAAAGAACGGGACAAATGCCCAAGGACAAGTATCTAACTAGTCCAATAGTTTTCAGTGTAAAAGTTAAGTCTGTCTTCTGACTCATCTGTAATTAACATTGCCAAAGACGTTCTCCAGTTGATTTTAAATATTATTTTAATGAATGTCAGTGTCATTAATATTCCACTGGAAATACATATTCATGGTCCGTCCTAACTCTGCGGGACACTCTGACAAGACAAAGTGCTCAGATCAGTCAAGAGGACATTTTGATGTGAACAATATTTTACGCATAAAAAACTGTACATAAACTCATCCTCATTTGACTCCAACATGGCTTCCACTGTATGTTTGTCCATAGAATTTGACCCTTGCTTTCCCTCCTGCTTCACTGCTGTGCTTATCTGTCCAGGCCCAATGCCGTCTCACTGAGTCAATCTTACATCAGCTGTGCTTTGAGCTGAAATAATCTGCGAGATAACTATGACTGAGGAGCAGCAGTTATGTAATGTTGCTGGACCACTTTGCCAGTGTCATCTTCAACTCGTCTCAAAAGGGAAAAGAACACAGCGCTAATTAGCATTAAAACATAGTTCTGTTTTTCCGCGATACCCACGTCTTCTGCACAGAGGATGATATTAATAGTGTAGCGGAGTAGTATACAGTCAGATCGAGGGATTAAAAGCTTTCATTAAGTCAGTCTTTTCGTAGTTAATGTGCATTTCGTGGATTCCAGGTGTTCTGCTTTCAGGGATTAAACCAACCCGTGGGCTGGGACCTCAAAGTGGATAATTGAAAAGATGCAGTTAGTTTGATGTCATGACTTTGAGGAAATATTCCACACTACTCTAATGTTATAAATCTTTGTGATGTTAAGGTTGTCAAAAGGGTTGTCAAAAGTATCGAAACTCAGATACTAATCGATGCTAAAACTAGTATCGAAACTAGATACTCATTTGAGCAGGTATTGATACTAAAAAGGTCACATTCACAGGACAGAAATGAACCTTCCCTGAATAGCTTTAGAATGAGCTGTATCAGAACAAGTATAAGACACATAGACTAGTACACGCCCATGGACCATTATGGAACCTTCCTGGACGACTGAGGGATTACACAGATATAACTCCACATAGTAATATAAAGTACTGCAATTTAATGTTGAAAATCACATTCTATTGTCTAAAGAAAGTGTTTTTTTTTGTTTTTCTATCATTGTGGTATCAGAATTGGTATTAAGTATCGAGTCTATCCCTCAGTATCAAAATCGAATTTGAAATAATAGTATAAAAACGTTCTAACCAATGTCAAATTCTCAGGAAAATCTCTTGGAAAATAGTTGTCCAGCTTCTTCTCATCTTATTTCTTTTCAAAAAGGGAAAATATATGCATTTGTTTGGGTGGAAATTAGCATATAAGAACCCACAGTATAATGGAGTCCTAAGTATGTACTACCTCAAATCATTATAATCATGAAGACAGATACTTCCTATTCTTTGCTGATTTATTTCACATCAGAAAAACAATAACAGCCCTGAAAACAAGATCCGAGCAGGGCTACATAAGGTCCCTCTGGCACACGGCCTACATTTGTTGACAATTGGCAGCGCACTGTACTGTTATGTCACAACATTAAATATTGAATGCCCCTTTCCACAGACTTTACTTTTTCTGGCTAATTCCACAAAGTACATCAATCATAATCCAAGCCTGTATTAAATCCCGTGTTTCCAGGTGAAGTCGACGTTCTCCATGATAAATGAGGAACCAAGTGGCAAATCCTGGACTTGGTTAAGTTAATAAAGGTCTATCAATGGCAGACGAGACCAGAGCTGAATGCAAACTCTCTCCTATCAGTCCCTGCAGCAGTTCTCTTTTAGCCCCGCTAGTGTGTCCTGAATGCTAAACGCGGACCACGGTATTGAGCGCCGCTGAAGGGTTTACAAAGCGACAAGTGGCCAAGGAGAAGTGCGAAAGATAGTGAGGCATCGGCGACGACACATGGCGCGTCTCTGCCGTCAACCGGAAAAGTCCATTTCTCCAGGCCAGCTCACACCGCATATCAGCCAAACCCATCTGCCACTGTCACATGTCTCTCACTTAACTGTACTGTTTTCAGAAGAAGATGCAAGGATTTGTGTGGTCCATACAACAAGACTTAGGGGGCGCTCACACTTGCACACACACCACATCAAATTAAACTCGGAACTAAACCTGGACGATAAGGGCTAAACCACGGCTATAATAGAACTAAACCAGGTCTAAACATATAGGCTACATCAGGACTAAACTGGGCTCAAACCAGAACCAAACCAGGACAAGTGTGAACGCACCTTTAAACCTTCTACACCAAGAGTCACCTGAATATTCCAATTAGGCCTATGCAACAAAAATTAGTGTTGATGGATTAAAAGTGGATTAAATTTAGGATAAATAAAAAAAAGAAAATCCAGGACGGGTCTCAACTAGTTTTAAAGAAGCATTATGGCCATTAGGTCTGCATTAGCACAACACCTGGATTCAAATAAACATGATTTAACTGGTCTAAACTTGGACTACAAAACAAGACCTAAAACAGGACTAGTCTAAACCAGGTCTAAACCAAATTTAAGCGGTACTCAAAACTCAGGATCAAACTCTCTCTAAATCTAACTTTTTAGGGACATAAAATGAAACTTTATGAGACTCAGCAGCATCACTTAAAAAGGTTTATGTGCCACAGTTTGACAACCACAATAAAAGGCCAAATGAAAGCATTACGGCTGTAAGTAGCATGTTACTTAAAGAAGCATAAGCTTTCATTTGGTGTGCATTGGATTAACTTTGAGGCCAAAATGAATTGAAATGCAAATAAGATGGGGATTACTGAGAGAGCATTCATTCTCCTATTAAGCGTTCAAACATGGCTGCAATGCCAAAGACCTTTAATTACCCGCTGTTTACTTGTGCTGTTGCTTACATCTGTCATCATTGTGCCATGAGTTCAGCTCTTGACAAACGTTTAATGCACAACACAATCTAACATTGTTATGATTTATCTCCACGCTCTGGCTCAGCCATTCTCAAACTGTGGTACCGGTTGCATTGGAAGAACAAGTTTTGTCTGGGTTAAATCCTGATTTAGTCTTTTGAGACAGAGTCCTTTTGGTTTTGGCTTTGGAATCCTGGTTCAGATCTGGTTTAGTTTTGGCTCTGGCCGTTTTTTGTCTTGGTTTAACCTTTGAAACACAAATATATATACGTTTTGTTCTGGTTTAGCCTCAGTTTATATGTGTCCTTTTTTAAAAAAGGACTATATACGCTCTTGGTCTAAAATGGCTGAAAATCACTGCTCTACAACAGAAGGTGATCTTCTCTCCATGCTTTGCTTGTTAGTGTGTAGTAGACACAGGGAGTGAATCAAAAGCGTGCTTTTTTCTACTTTCCACACAAGGCATCTTCTTCGTGACCCGATGCGTCCAATGCAAAGAAAATGGCTCTAAATGAGAAGAAGTGAATCATTCGAACTTCAAACGCATGGGCTTCTTGCACACCCACAAGTGTGAAATTAGTAGCTGCGGGGTTAGCGCTGACTTGAAAGTGTCCAAATGCGAATTCTCTTTTATACTTTTGAAATCTTCGGACAAAAGGAAAAACTATTTATTCTCAAAGACTGGCAATCACAAATGCATTAATTGTTTTCAGTGACAATAAAAGGCTTTTAAACAGCTTCTAAGACAAAAAGTTGAACAGTTTTGTTTCCGTTGGGTTTTAACACATGAATAAACGTCATTTGCATTTAATTGTTCAATCATTCAATTGTTCAATTGTTCACTGGATACGTTAAGATAATGCTTAAAAGCTATTTACCATGGTCAGTGAGAAATCTATAGTCTGAAGAAGTGTATAGACTGACATCTGCTGGCAAAACGTGAATATGACACCTTTGAGCTTTCAGTGAAAATGCATTAGACTAAATACTCTAAATACTAAATACTACTAATAAAAATGTATTAACCCTTGTAGATGTGATATGGCGTTGGTTTGTAGGCCCTACCTGCATTTACCTGTGAAATAGCACTTTAAGATTATAGCCTATTGCATTTCCTAAAACAATTTTTAATCTGAAAGCAAATAGTAAGCGTGTCTGTATTAGATGTAGCCTAATTGTTGTTTTTTATTTCAGTGACTGTAAATTATGAACATTTGCCCATAATTAGGGCTAAGTAGCCTACTCTTTGAAAGTGAATCAGTGCTAATGAAATTTGGCTCCATTTATAGGTCATAATTTCATCCCTAATTTCTGTTTTAAAAGAGGTGTTATATAACCTTGTCTTCAGAAGTGGATATTTCACCTTTCTTCCAGACAAAGCTTCCTGACTGGGCGCCATGTTTTATTTTTTTACCAGATGAAAGCACTGACATCCTTTCTGGGTCACAGCGAAAGGGGATGTTGGGAGAAAATAGACGTTTTTTAAAGGGAAACCGGTGCACCTGTAATCTGTACGGCGTCCCCACATCCCCCCAGCCTTTACATCAGTGTCAAAAATAACCCATCTCCTCTCCAATACCAGCACTTTTTGTCTGACTCATAATTCATTTCTCCATAAAAGCCACTGAATAAAACAGTTTAGAAGTGTTTATGCCAAGGCCAGCTTTAGCCTCCCACACATCCAAGAAGAAATATTCTGTTTTAATGTGACCCTATAGACATCAAACCATAACTTGAATCACCAGTGACAGACAAATAGCCTCGAGCATCCAATTAAATGTGATACGGCCTGTGATATGTGTAAACCTTTTCAGCCCCTGAGCGAGAGGGAGGAAGCGAGGGAGAAGAAGGAGAGGGGGACAGAGGGACAGAGAGAGGAGAGGGGGGGCAGGGAGGAATAGAGTGAGAGAGGAAGAGAGGGAGGAACAGGATGAGAGGCCTCCAGAGAAGTCAACACATAACAGCCTCAAGTGCAGCCTTTAGCAGACACCAAATGTACAAAAATAACCCGCCAGCAAAGTCAATAGGCTGTGACCTGTCTCTTTGATATGCACAGACTCATGCAAAATATTCTTAAGACGTGTTTTATACAGTCTATGACTTGAGCACACGCTAGGTTAGGTGGTACCTACAAATTTAGAAAGACTTTCACTAAATGACAAATATGGTCATATGGTTAAGTGTTGACATGCGGTGATATTCTAAAACTATTCTCGATGTCTCATCTGAGGGGTATCCACAAATAATCTATCGCAAACTCATTTTATTTGCATTGCGGTTTATGTTTTGTTCAGTTATTATCAATGAAGTTAGGACAGAAAAGCAATTAGATATATAACCAATTCTGAACAAAACACTGCTTTGACGTCACATTGCCTTCTGATGTAGAGCGAAAGGTTACAGGTTACAGCTTTTTGTCTGTTCAGTACCAGTCTCTCCCACACTGTTCAAACAAGCACGGAAAAGCACATTAGTAAATCAGTGAACCTTAGTCAATGATTGAGGGTGATTTGTCTATTACTGCCATGTAAGTCTGCCTTGGTCTGGTCATTACAAGAATGTGCCCATTGTGGAAGTATGTAACCTACCACAAAAAAGATGATCTCTCCTCTCATGTTTTGTTTGCTTTGATTGCTCAGATGATTAAAAAAAAAAAAAAACATGATTGAAAAAATATTCATATTAGTTTTGTGTATGACATGGAATTATAAAGTGCAACAATGTGATTTAATACGCCATGTAAAGGGTTAACAATTTTGATAAAGATGTGATTTCCCTTGGTGTTAAAAATAAAAGCATTAGAACCATTTCTGTGTTTGATGAGCTGTAATCTTGATAATAAATAATAAAAAATATGTAAATTGAAATACTAAACCTCTTTTCAGCAATATTCTATCTATTGGCATGCACCTGTCGTAGTGTTTATCTTGCCTGAAGCAATAAACAATTTTAATTAGTTGTATGATTGTCTTTATAATAACACCCATATACAACAAATACAATAAATTATTTTCTTTATTGTAAACAAAGGCATATTGCGTATCATTTATTCAGATAACATTCAATTTGCAACCAACTTTTTTGTCTTGTTTAAAGTACGAATAGAGGTGAAACTAGAGCACCATAAATCCAAGTCAGTTTTATTTTTATCCACTTGGTAATTATTGATTGAAAACCTTGCAGTGGAGGTATGCTAGCTTCTCCGTTCTACTTTTCCTCAGCAGGGGAAACCACTCCTTATGGTGCAGATCCACAACCTTATATCCCACCAGCTTCAAGTGCCTCCTCTTCATGGCGTGAAGCCCCAACAGCTGATCGGAATGGTAGCAGTAGTGATTTCTGTTGCACACCTGGATGGCTAGTTTCACTGGCCCTTTATTTTCCTTACACACTGAACTTTTGGTTAACATGTCTGTGATTTCATTGGTCAGGAATAAGCCAGTATTGAACATCTCTCCCTCATCTGGCTCTACTCTATGAAGCGATGTGGGCTTAACCATTTTTAATGGTGACTTTTTGTTTTTGGTGTTTAATAATTGAGCAACGAGATCATCTGTCACTTTAACTCCAATGTTCATTTTATCCCAGTTATACAAATTCTCACTTTTGGAAGACGTTTTTTCAGGTGTGGTTTTGCACGGTGGCATCACTGGAATGGGCTGTCCCTTCGAATCCAAATGCACCTCTAGATCGATGGAGCGTGTGTACGGCAATATCATCCTCTTACACACAAACTCCTCCCCTCCGAGCAAATCCTTTAAACATAACTCCGCTTGCACGACTTCCTGTTTCTGGCAAATATCTGACTCTGCGAAATTCCAAAGCATGTCCGCCACCTCTCCTTGTAGCTCCGAGCTCAGCCGTGGTCCGGCCCAGTGTGGCAGCTCCAGCTCGACAGCGCCATTTAAAGTGTACAAGTCTTTCTTCAGATCTAGTTGTGTTGATTTGAGTGCCAAGTTAACAAACTCTGGGCTAAGTGCTAATGATACTAAATCTTCAGGGAAAATAGAGACAAAAGCAAGCCCTAAAAGTCCAGTGAGGAGATGTTCTGGGTAGCGATAAAATTCTGCTTTACGTTGCCTCAGTGCCTCTGTCAGACTAGGATACAGAGTTGGGCTTTTAACAGGGAGAAAGCCTAATGTCCCATATGCCCACAAAAGCTTACATGAGTCTTTACTCCTACAGTGTGGTACCATTAAGGGAACTCTTTCCGCTATTCCCATAAGTATATTGTCATTGCGGTAATGCAGAGCTGAACAGGCCAGTGCCATGTGCATGAGCCCCTGTATGCCCATCCTGTGCGCACGCCTCGGTACCTCCCTTCCCATCGCCTCCAACCACTCCTTGTGATACAGATAGCTAAACCGCAAATACTTCATCACATTCACCAGTCCAAAGTCGCTCATGTCCTCCACAAAAACATGCGCCTTGTCCAGAATACGCATCACAGCTCCTTCTGATAACGAGGTTTGGGATTTAAAAAGACCCAAGCATACAGTGCCCACCTCTTCTGGTTGTAGCTCATGTAAGTGGCGCATCAACAGTTGTTCCAAAGGTTGAACCAGGTTTTTAGGGCAATGCCTGCCTTCTCCCATGATATAGAGGAGTTGCACCAGCTCTGGAGTCCTTATCTGGCCTACATATAAAAGGACAGATGCGTAAACACTTTTCAAATATTTGGGCACCTGCTTCCCAATGCAGCGCCACAAATCAGCAGCGAACAGCAAATGGTGTAAAGTCATTTGGTCGACTCTACGGCTCAACTCTGATTCATACAGGGCTAATACACTGTGAGCTGAGGGCATATCCAGCCACACAAATGCCTGCAATATCTCCAATAGCTCAGACAGAGAATATAGCTGTAGGTTTTCTACTGAATATCTAAGTAGCATGACAAAGCGCTGGTCACTCCTCACTAGTGTAGTCTTGTCGGGGTCCACACAGCTGAGCTCCCAAAGAATACTGGAGACATCAGACGGTTTCAAAGCACCTTTTAGCACCGTAACTTTTTTTAATAACGCCCAGGATTTGTCCAATGGAGTAGGGGAAGGCCGCTGGGTAGAATCCAGAGATACGCATGAATATTCCGGTCTGCATTTGAGGAAGGCACGTGTGTCAAATCTAACGTCTGGTGGGATTGGTTGTCTACGTACATGTGATTGCGTTTCAGGGCTTTTGTTAAATGCCAAATCAAGGAGAGTGTTTTTGGTGCTGGAAAGATGTCGCGAAGAGCTGACACTATATGTATTACCTTGTTGCCAGAAACAAGGTGTAAGAATGGGTAGACATGGTTCATCCCCTTCACTGTCTCTTTGGCACAGAAGTTTTTGTACATTTCTGATGTGGCAATATGAAGAGGGGTTATAGAAAAGTTTGTATGCGAGCTGAGGTCCTTCTCCTCCAAGTTGTGATGCTTCATCAGTCTCACCCAGATCATCAACATCCTGCTCTGCTTTGCTGTGCTGACTACGTGCCAGAATCAAGCTTTTTTGCAATCTTGAGAGGTAATGTAGCCTCAGCACACGTTGTCGGAATACAGAGGTAGCCATCAATCTGTGCAGAGTAAAATAACAGAAGACAGAAGAGGTAAGAGACTCCATGCAACGTGACTTAACATTTTGAAAAGTGAGATGATTGTAGAGCCTACACTTCTGCAATCTGCTTTAGAGCAGCCTACACACTAAAAAGGCGTTGTAGGATTCATCACCTACCTACATTACCTTTGTTTGCTGATAATGTGGCAACGCTGATCCCAAACAGTTATTGTCCTATGGAGTTGCAGCATCAGTCTCCCAAGCACATGTCTATGACACCGGTATTCGTGTATTGACCTCCACAATAACAAGCGTCCTTTGACACGCATCTATAAACAATGAGCGTACACCTTATGCATACGCTGTACTAACACCTCGTCTTGCCGCATTTCACACAAAGAACAAATCAGATGACAAATTTACTAGTTTCGTGCACCACGGGCACCTCGTCTTGCCGCATTTCACACAAAGAACAAATCAGATGACAAATTTACTACAGTTTCGTGCACCACGGAAACCGCCATGACTGACCAACATATGACCTACGGAAGCCGCGAAGGTTCAAAATTAATGAACAGAAAAGTTCGCGATTTACCTTGTTTTAATTACTTTGTGTATCATTTTGAAGAACTAATTTATAAAATGTCTTAGGATATGATATGACTCTATTAGGCTACAAATTTTTGACCCGATATATTTTTTTCTTTTGTAAAGATTTTTTTTTTTTTTCTAATTCAGAGAAGCTAAATAAAATTTTCACAACTTAAAATAACGCCTGTAATTACACTAAACGTAATATTTAAAGACGTTCTAATAAGTTAAGTTACGTTGCGGTTTTCTCTCAAACGATTTAATAATATAAGATTGAAAAGATGATAAAACTCAAATAATCTGGTGACACAACCTATGGTGATTATGACACGCAGTTTGACGAAATTGAAATATGTTTTCATAATATAAAGCTTCCATCACTTGTGTTAAAAAGGGGTAACATGTATGTTGAAAGCTGAGGGGCACTTTCTTTGAGAGGAAGTACTTGCTTTATGCTAATGAAGAGGAGTTGGGCTGCTGCTGGGAGCCGCCCTTCATTCACCACATGGTTAAACCGACTCTACTCGCGCCACTTTCGCAATCTTACTACGCTTCCCAAACTCCAAACAAATCCCAATAGTACCACATGGTTGTGTTTTTTGGGATTGTAGTCGCCGGCGTGGTTTACTTTGAGAAGTATTTTCTTTCCTCTCTTCGTCAAATAATGCTGAAACAGTGAGTAAACGGTAAGTCTGAACAAGTGAGTGAAGATGGTGGATTTTGAAGCTAGTGTCTTGTTACGCGCATGTTGTTGGCAGGAGACCTGTTGTTAGCCTTTTCTGGAGTTGCGTCAATAAAGTCATGCTGAGAATTGTATGCGACAACATAAATAGATTTGTCGTTCACGTTGGAAAAAACACGTTTAATCGTCAGTTTCCGCATCTGAAAGCGATGTTGTACGGAGCGCATGGCAACCTCTTCTCCAGCGCTGGAGAATGAGGGAGATTTGAAAAACATGTGTTGCTGCACCTCAAGTTGTAGCTTGGAGAAGTGCTTCTCACCTTGGAAAATGTGCATTTAATGCACTCATTCAAATGTCAAGTTCCGTAAACGCGCATGCGTTTTATTAAGTATATAAACAAAAGGAGTAGCGTGTCCCGTGTGTTTCTGCGATGCTGTGCCTCTTAAAAGTACTACAGAACAAAGCGGCAGCACATGGGGCTGGTGTAGGCCGCGCGTTAGCATGTGCTAACGCTCGTCTATATCACCTGTATATCTGAAATACATTTGCCATGATCTTTATGATCTTCAAGAATATATTGTTGAATTTACTTTAGAGATGGCATCTCACCCGCGTGTACGTGTAATAGCGTTGTGTTCTACAGGAAAGCGCCGACACGCGATGTTAGCCTATCCATGTTAGCCTGCTAACACATTGGGCTTTTATGGTTTATGTTTTTGTGTCTAAACATTTGAAAGTGTGCACACTACGAGCTTTGGCACATATATGAGTTGTTAATGTGGGTTACCAGTGTATTGTATGTAAAGGTTGTGGACTGTCTTGGTTGACACGCGTTAGCTTGTGGCTAGCGCATGCTTCATCGTGCCGTGTTTTGATGACTCCTTCGTGCACTACTCGCTTGTTGTGTGTGGCACTACTCGGAGTTAACTTTGCAGTGGCACTACGCATGGTGCGTGCGCGCGTCTGTGCGTACGCATCACATGCACCTGATCACATTTTGGGTGTAATAGATCTGTAAGTAATATTAGACGAGTTAACACTGTAGAGTTTCCATATTGGTGAGCATGTTTATAAAACGGTCAATTGCGGACTTCTAGGCGCCATGTTGCCGTATGGGGGAGGGGTGGACAATGTGACTACGGCTCTTATATTTCTCTCAGGTCCAATGGGTCCAGCTCTGTTTCAGATGCCCATTGGTCGTTTGTTGTAGTTGTTTAAAGTTAAGAGATAGTAAGATTGTTTTGGTTATTGTGATGGGGGGAAAAAATCAAATCTGTATTTGATTTTGTTAATGCATTGTCACATGTGTTTGGTATGTCAAATTTAGGTCATCTTATTGTTAAAGTAGCCTACATAAATTTCTGTTTCTGTTACATTCCTAATTTAAAGATAAAATTAATCTTATGTAACCCACTTTTAGAAAATTGAAATGGCTTCAGGTATCTTTTTGCCATCTAAATTGGTGTACTACACTTAAGTAAATTGAATACACTGTGTGTTTAGATGACTTTGTAAAATGTAGCAGTGTGTGTTTAAGTTTTGAAAAGATTAGGTTCTTTTGAGACATCTGTAACATCATTCTGTGTTGTTTGTGCTTACAGGCTAATTCTATGGCGTGTCTTTCCTGGAGGCCTCTTCATTGTGGACTTGAAGGCAATTTGATGTGAATAAAACCCCCTACCTCTGACATTTAAAAGTCACTGTAGTGTCAAAGTGCTTACAGTGCAGGTAGTCTTGTATAATCTACTGCAGTGGAGGCACTTTCAGCACTATTGTGATGAGAGAAATTGTAGGAGCACTGCCTGAATACGCTGCTCTTCACCAGGGCGCACACAAGGTCTGGGTGTCTGCTCTTTTCAACACTTCACCTCCAGCCATACAAATTTTAAATGTGGAAGATGGACTCTCTCAACTCCAAATTCTTTATCCAATTGTTTGAGTTTGCATTTGACAGTGCATATTCTCTTATTCAAATAACATTTTTCTGCTAGCGCTTATGCTAAGGTGCATCTAGTGCAGATAGTGAAGTAGACTAGCACCTACTGCCCTAAGTGCCCCTTCTGGCATAAGGGACTGGAAGTCTCTTCTTTTAATATTAAAGCATTTATTGTTAAATTCAGACAGATCACTGTGAGTTTTGCCTAGTTGCGCTGCAAGAAAGACAGTTGTGCAAATCTATGCAAAACTCACAGTGGCCTGTATTTTCATCATTGCTGTCATAATCTTGGGCTTTAGACAAGGTTTCAGTGGTATTAAAGTGCTTATAGTGCAGGTAGTTTGAAATGTTCTACTGCAGTATGAGCACTTAAAGTACTTCTAGACTTTTATCGCCTCACATAGCGGCTGGTGTACTTTGTGTTCATGGGTCTCTGGTCAGTTTTGCTGGTTTGCTTTCAGTGTTCAACTAAAATGCTGTGCAAATCCATGCAAAACTGATCATGGAACTGAAATGATTCTAATGTCTGTGTGTGGTGTCTGTTATTTGCAGGTTGGGAGAGGTAGCAATGCTCTGTGCACGTGTGGTATTGCACTTGTCCCGGCCTGTGAATGATCAGGGACAGTTCTGCTGTGGTCTACGGCAAATATTCTAGTGGCAGTGTGAATTTGTCTTTTGTTGTGCAAAGCTGTACTGTGTTCTTTTACCTATTAAATACATGGTCTTGTAAATGATTCTCTGTTTTGTATCCTTCTTATATAGGCTGCAGACAGGGTAATGAGGCTAAGAAAATGACACTACACTAGACTAGCTCAACTAGTAAAGGTGGTGACGCCTGGCCTGTGATGGCGAGATTATTCCCAAAATATTTGAGTTCACAAACTTGGCCTCTGCCAGGCTCCCTGTGTTGAACATTCAGTACATCTCCCATTTCAAACAGTAAGCACTAAACTATTGATCTTTATAGTCGATGTATAACTGAAAACAATATTTGGCATGTTACGAACCTGTGCGTGCCCCTTGTGAAGCGAATCTTGTGCTTGTTTTGTAGTGACGACAAGCGTCCACCAGAGGGTACCACCCGTTAAGTTTGAACATCGACAATTTCATACGCGCCTACTTTATGGGAAAGGATTGTTATTTAGTGAATTATGGATGGCGTAAGTAAAGGCATTTCTGAAATTGTAGCGTGTACAGCAGGTTGCAGACTTTTTTTTACCCCAATTTCTGACAGCGCTATTACTCAGCCTAATCCACAGTGTGTTTTTCATTTCCTCCGTCTGGTAAAGGCCTGGTGAAAAAGCCCCTAAAATGTTCACCTTTCATTATCGCGTCCGCTTTACTGACAGTTGAGATAAAGGGGACGCATCCGGAAAGGACTTGAGCTCAAAGACACGTTTCTTCCTGTCCGACATGACAATTGCTCCACTAAACTGTTTCCTAGCCCATGGCCATATGCCTAAAATTCGTTAAATTCGTTAAGACACAAGAATGCGCTTTATTTGCTGCGAGGTGTGTGGCTATTTGGTCAAGCAGCCTATAGCGTGCGCGTCAGGCGTAATCATGGTTGGCCCCAGCCCCAAAGTAACGAAGTAGGCCTCAAAATTGTTTTATAACCTGTATCCTGCATTTTACAGTGGATAGGTTATCCTTTTACTTCTGAGAGTGGCATATTTGGACTTTCTACTGCACAACATTTGAACTGGATTGAACAGTACATTGACTCCCTTTTGACATGGCCTCCTGCTATGGCTGAGATGATCTTCCAGCATGTTCATGGTGACATGGTGGCATTTTGAGTCCCAGTTTTGTGCAAACACAATTAAGAATGACTTTGGAAAAATGAAATGATTTTAATTGCTTATGTTGACCAAATCAGAGCAATTTATTAAGGTTACATTGGCCTATAATTCTCAATCTTAATTCACATTTATATAACACAATTGAGTTCTCCACCGCTGGCCCCAGTATTTTAAAACAGGAAGTCTACTGTGAGAATAGCTCAAATGATAATTTTATATCAGCATAGGCTCTGTAATCCCTTGGTCTTGTAACTTTTTCCATCAGACAGAAGTGTTCGTTTTCCTGCTTTATATTTCGGTTACTCCCTGCAGTCTTTGCCGGTAGGGGAGGCTTACACCCTCTACTATGTACTCTCCAGGTCCAGATCTCAGGTGTGTAGGAAGGTGAACACTCCATCACCCCGATTCATTTTTGGTGCATATTTCTCCATCGCAAAGAAAAACATATTATCTAAATGATGATATAAGATCAGATAAGATAAAGCTTTATTTGTCCTACAGTGGGGAGATTACAGTGTTGCAACGCAAAGGTCAAGAACAGCAGGAAAATGCCATCAAGATCAAGATAAATTACACTATAAAGATTTACAATAGACAACACTGTGTCAGCAGAGTAAAACTATAAGGCTACAAACTTTGCACAATAAGTGGCTCTGACTGTGGTTATGAACAGTGCAGCATATGGACAAGCATAAACAGCAGTTAAAGTGACTTCGGTGTAGTGTAGTATTTGTACAATAAATGTCTATAACTATGGATTATCTACAGTGCAGCATATGGTCATATCAAATAAATATATAGCAGGTAAAGTGACTTGAGTGAATTGTACCAGTAAAGATTCACCTTATGTTACAACATTCAGACAATATTATGTCAGCGCATCAGTAATGTGATATTGTTTATGTTGTGGTTGGTGTTAAAATATTGGACAGGCAAGTTTGGCAACAGAACTGTAAACTGAAAAAGCATTATTTTATTACATCATCAGATCATTCTAGTTTATTCCAATAATAATTAATGATGATTGTAATTATTCTAAATGTGAATTGTGGAGTCATTTTGCACTCTTGAAGGTAATATGAGCTCTAACCACAGGGAATATGCACTGCTGTGTTTCCAGAGCATGGTTGTTCAAGTCACTCAGGCTGATTAAAACACAATTCTCACTGCACATAAGAACATTTCGCTTGGCCTGAATATATTGGACTTTTCCTAATTATGCCCATTGTTCAGTTCATCCTCAAAACGTTATTCAGTTTGACCTCTGTGTCTTCCAGCTTTTCAAATTCATCCAGAAAATATTTACTTTTTACAGTCCATAATCCCCGCTGGTATTTTTTTTTCAGATTATCCCAAACTGACCCTACTCCGCAGACTGTTATTGCATTTGGATTAGAGACAGACCAGGACAAAACATCCAAATTAACAGCTTGTTCGCGGCTTGGATAGAATGTGATCTCACCACTGCAACCAAAATTAGACACAGGTCGAAAACAAATCGATATGCGGCGATTCCTTGAGGAGGCAGCTGTGGGTGTTACTGCAAATATTTAAGGGCCA
The DNA here is from genome assembly GCA_000787095.1 of Periophthalmodon schlosseri. Classification (NCBI taxonomy): domain Eukaryota; kingdom Metazoa; phylum Chordata; class Actinopteri; order Gobiiformes; family Gobiidae; genus Periophthalmodon; species Periophthalmodon schlosseri. Next base: position 23,402 of record KN483173.1, on the reverse strand, counting down.
CACTGAAACAGGATCTGTTTGTCGAGACCTCAAGTGCACCGTAATCCTCATCAATTTATAGGCCTGTTGTTTAGTTCATTTTTGTCGTGAAAATGAACACATGGCATTATTTACAACCTCTTCCTCAGCTGTACCATCGTGAGGTAGAAGTCATTAAGATGGTTAGGTTTTAACTGGAATTCTGACTGAAGATCTGAATGGGTCCAATGCAGAAAATAAACATTGTCACTACGAGCTAACGATGGTTGAATCGATGAGTCCAAGCCATGGAAGTATAATCCATGGTCCAAGTGTTAGCATCATAGCGTTACAGTTGTGACTGCTTAAATGTGCACTATGTAACTTTCTGGAGGCCAATGTAAATTTCTGCTTGTTTCCATAGAAATTGAAAGTGAAAACAATGCTTTGGAACATTCTCTATGGAGATCATAGACTGTATAGAGAAGTGGACTAAGGGAGTGTGACATCACCCATAGCGTTCATCTCCAGTAAAAAAAAAAAAAAAAAACTCTTCGAGGCTAGAGGTTATAGGGCAAATTTGGAGCCTCGTTGCGTATTAGCAATCCAGACCGCGAGTATCATAGCAACCAAAGAACTTATCCGGAGCCAGGCGGTTGAAGGTAATGCTCCTTCCTGCCCGCACCGCTGGTTTAGATCGGAGCGGGCGCTTAGCAACTCTGTCAATTAAAGCTGTTGCTAATGCTAGCGAGAGTGACCTGGGGAAAGAAAGACGCCTGATTTGTCTGTTATTAATGTTCATATCTTCAGTTATGGACACAATAGTAAAATAAAAAGTGGGTTAATATGAACATTTTAAAACTAAAATGACGAGTCTGACAGCAGCAGCTACTGAGAGAGGCGCGACGTTTCTCCAATGTAAAGTGAATTGGAGCCAGAGTCGAAGGAGCCGGAAATTTGCCCATGATCACTTCCTATTTGGAACGCGGCAGCTAGCATGTCCATTCATATATACAGTCTTTGATGGAGATAGATGACTTCATGCCATACTGTGGAATATTAAAGCCAAAGGAACCTTTCCGTGGAATAAAGCATTGGAGGCCCTCCTTCAGGCCAATTAAGAGTCAGGTTTGTGGGATGGTATGGACGCAGATTTATTTTATTAATATTATTTATGTATTTATTTATACAAGCAAAATAATCTAAAAAAAAAAGTGTGTATGCTCCTCTAAAAAGTCAGTCAGTATTATCAAACATCAACACACATCCTCAGGCTTTCAATAACTATGCAGATGAGCTTTTTGTTGTGTCTACATTTCAATTTGGCTCTCACCTTGTACGACTCCCCTTAGTTTCGAGGCCTTTTGTTGCTCTGAACTGAATATTCAGGAGGTACCTTGTGTTGATGTTGTGTCCCGAGGGATTGCTTCATTCTGCTAACAGACCTGCCCGCCACAGCCCCGATGTCAACCACTCTGCTGAGGTTGCACTTCACCCCTACACCACCCACCCCTCCAAAACGGTGTCTCCCATCCTTCGCCCGACCTCCACCAGTTTAACCACGCTCCGTCTCCTGGCCGTGACCAACCTCACAGTGAACCCACATGGCCTTTTATGTATGCATGTGGGCACTCCGCAGCTGTCAATGTATGCTAATGCGCTTCCAAATTAGCAATGAAAAACAATAAATTTCCCGAGCAGGTTCAGATGAAAAGTTTTGCAAGGAAGCTTAATCATGATCTTTTTTGGTGCCAGCGGCCAGGAGCACTTGCTGACTATGTAGACCTGTGAAGCGACGCATGGACAGAATTCAAAGTACTTCCATATTAGAGAATACTGTGAAGTGCCTCCTGCCTGCTTAATACACTGTACACACACTTGATCTGTCACGATGTCAAGGAGGGCCCTCGTCTGTAATTGGAGCTGGATGGACCATAATACATTCCTAATAACGGGATAAAGTTGCTTGTGAAAACCTCTCATTCAACTCAAGTGGCAAGGCTAAAGCCACCGGATCACATCGTAAACATTTACATTCAGTGACTCGAGTGCTGTATTGAATCTGCATTTCTAACATATTGTTTGTCTTACAGCTCTTGGTGCGGCTAAACCTCCTTTTCAAAGCCCGATCTAAGCAAGACTGGGCTTGGTTAGCACTTGATATGGAAATATCAGCTGACGCAGTGGGGTGCCAGTGTGGTAAAGTGTCATTGTGTCCTCAGGCAAGACACTTCACCACATTGACTAGTATGAATATGGTGTGTGCATGAGTGTTGAGATTGGCAGCCTCACTTCCATCAGTTTGTCCCAGGGCAGCTGTGAACAAAATAAGACGGATGCGTTATTATCATCTCTGTCTTGATTTGAAAATAGCCTCCATAAGCCTCTGCGGACACATCTCTATTTGTCAAGGCTGGGGACTGCACAAAAACACTAATTTGATTATTTTATTTAGACCTTTCAGTATTTTGCAAAACACTGGTATAAGTCTTATGCAACATGTGCAAATCATCATGCATTCAAGCGTATCAAAACTCAGAAATCAATATGTCCCTATAACTTGCATGGCATTCAGTCATATGTGTTTGGGTCAACATAAGGGGCTACTTTCAAAAGTATGCATTGTGGCTGGGTATGTAGGCTTATATTTTCACATATACTTTTAATAAGGTCCATTTTGAACATCTGCCTATTATCCTGAAAGTTCTGTATTATATTTGGCAACTCAATTACCCATAACGGTCTAGACTAGAGCCATGTTACCTCAAAGCTACACCAATCTGTGTCCTATTTTCCAGTCACCTTTACTGTCGGCTGCCTTTCATTCTTGCCTTTGGAGAATCAGACTTCCCTGTGGCTTCAACGCTTCTGCTGTCTCTGTTTGAAAACGTTAAAGGGACGTTTTTAGTGACAAATGTTTGAGCAGTGCAGATGTCGGCACTGTTACATGACAGCTGTATCTTGTCAAATGCATTGTTAAAGTCATCTCCATAGTTACCCGTTTTTACTTTTGAATTGGATTATTGGAGTTTAAACATCTGTGTGAATCATTTTGGTTTTGTATGAACCAAACAACCCTGAATGTTCCATCTGTCCTGTGCCACAATCACAACATGAACAAAGGCAAATCAACAGACAATTCTTATGTTTTAGAAGGTGGTGTTTTTCTGCGGCGATGACCTTAGCTTCAAGTCAATTTTGAGAGAAGGACTTCTCTCTGATGACTTGGCAATTGGGACTTATGAAAACAGACTACAGATGTAGAGGGCTTCTTGATTCATAAGTCATTTCTGAAATATGAAAAACAGCTAGAAAGATTTTACACAGAATAACCTACATAACCTTAAGATGCAGATTTTCAAATAAAGCCACAGAAACAGATTATAATGAAACATCGACCAAAATGCTGTCCTCCAATTTCCATATAATTTTCCATTTTATAACACTGAATAAAAATAAAATTAAAACAGACTATAAACAGATAAGTGAGCGCACTGAATTCAGAGGATACAGCGTTAGCATAGACTGTATATATAAATGCACGTAGCTAACCTGCTAGCCCCCACGATAAGTGAGCGCACTGAATTCAGAGGATACAGCGTTAGCATAGACTGTATATATAAATGCACGTAGCTAACCTGCTAGCCGCCACGTTCCAAATAGGAAGTGATCATGGGCGCGCTTCCGGTTCCATCGACTCCAAGTCACTTTACACAGAAAAACTGTCGCCCCTCTTACTGTAACTGCTGCTGTCAGCCTCGTCATTTTGGTCTTAAAATGTTCGTATTAACCCGCTCTACATGATCCTGGTATTTTTATTTCGCTATTGTGTCCGTAAATCGAGACATGAACATTAATAACAGATGAATCAGGTGCCTTCTTTCCCCGAGGTCACTCTGGCTAGCGTTAGCAGCAGGTTTGATGGACAGCGTTGCTAAGCGACTGCTCCGTGTTAAACCACTGCGGGAGGGAAAGGGTGTTACCTTCAACAGCCCCGCTCTGGATTGGCTCTTTGGTTGCTATGATACTCTCAGTCGGAATTCCAGATATGGAACTCGGCTCCAAATTTGCCCCTATAACTGTTAGCCTCAGTGAGCTTCATTTGACTGGAGCTGAGCTGGAGCTATGGGTGACGTCGCATTCCCTTCAAGTATGTTATGACCAAAAAAAAAAAAAGGAGAAATATATGACACATTATGATGCATTCAAATTCCAATGGATTAGGAAACACCGCCCAAATTACTGTCCTCCAGTTTCCACATAATTTTCCATCATACGTTTTATAACAATAAACAAACATGAAGAGCTTTGGTTAAGTCCTCCATAAATTCTAAATGTTTAATTAAACCAAACTTTTAATAGTGTATCTCATTTGAGTAAGCTTTGGTTGAATTGTACGTTTGGAGCAGATTGGGTTTTCTGTGAGTCCAATGGATTATTGTCGAAACCTAAACAGGAAACAGCCTGTGTTTCCAGAACAAACACCACTGTTTTCAGAGGCAGATGATGGATCCAGTCGAAACAAACAAGCGCCGCCTTTCAATAAATTCTTTCTGTGGAAAATTAAACCGATTCTTTGATGTAAAATCTGAATTAAAACCAAAATAAAAGCTATATACTGGCTTTTATTTATCGCAGTAGAAAGAAAACACCGAAAGGATGAAAGGCAGATTTATTTATTAAAATAGTTGTCAGTACTGTATTCTGATGCCGCTCCAGGTTCGGTCTGCAGAGCTCATTAGAAGAACCATATAGGCACCATGAGCTCTATGGGCGATATAAATACAAAATTACAAGTTTGTTTTTAACAAATGTCATAGTTGATGTCACAGGGCACTCTTGGTCTCTCACTGTGGCATGTGGGTGTAGTGTGGGTGTAGTGTGGGTGTAACGTGGGTGTAACGTGGGTGTAATGTGGGTGTAGTGCTCACCTTTAAGGTGAGTGGTGAGCAGCCCTGACTTGACCTTAAGAGCTGTTCTCACCAGTGGTTCTCTCAGAGCATCTCCAGTGTTTGGACCCTGTTCCCCCCAAACCATCGCACCTCAAGTTGGTTCAAGACGGTAGCACCTGCATCATCTTCTCGTTCCTCCTCACTGTCCAGGGACTGGGCTGTTCCCCTGTACTGATGATAGTCCAGCTCTGGGTGGGCTTCATTTCATTGTTGACAACCTCACTCACAGCAGTAAGGCCTAGTTACATACACCAGAAAGTCCCAGGCACTCACACTATAAAAGGTTCATTTTTAGCACCATGTTTTCAGTTATTGATTCCAACGGATTTACCCACAAATCACTTATGAAATCCCAAACTGATGTGGCATTACGAGTGGGAGACAAAAGTCAATATAACTAAATTATAATAAGATAAAAAATAAACCAGCCATGCCACCAGGCTTAACCTGGAAAAATAAACTAAACAAATTAAACTAAAGCATAAGGCTCACAGGTTTGCTCACTGATGGAGGCAAGCGAGTTCTGGTTTAAATAAATTTATTTTAAATTGCATGAAGCTGAAGTCAAGACTTCTGATTGATATAATTGCATTCACTATAAAAGGACCAGTATAATTTTATCCACTTGAACAGTTTGGTTCTTTATGTTCACAGGTTATAATTACTTTCCATCCATCAAATTACAAGTTTTACATTTTAAAGTTCAGTTTCACATCAGGGCAGGAAGGAACAAAAAGGTGAAGGCAAAACAGCAGGATGCACTGCAGGGTGTAGCTGATTCAAACCCATAACCACAACTATTTAGTGACATTAGTCTACAGCTATTGAATTTCTTAAATCCACTGCGTTACGTAGCATCATGGAGGACAGGGCAGACAACAGCAGGTGGAAGTGAGTAAGTCAGCGGAAGACCGAAGACTGCTGCGAAACCTTTATCGTTTTGGCTCTACTGCCACCTGTTGGCTGCTCCATAAAGTCCACCCACACTGACATGCAGGTCTACGTGTGTCACATTTTGCTCCACTTTCTTTACGGTGACAACAGCAGTCTACTATGACAAATGAATCAGGAAACCATCAGAACAGTTTGCCCCTCTGAGCTACTATTAGATCACTATGTCTAATTACTCACTTGCAAATTAGCATAATACTCCTCACAAAATGCTGTGCAAAACTTTTCAAGCTGCCGGCAAATATCTGTCAGCGTCCTGAGTCGGGAGAGTTGACGCTTTGACCCTATATTTGTATGGGAATTCTACTCGACACTAGGAATTCCTTCGGGCAATGTCAGATAGGGCCAAGTCTTTTTGTGACACACATCGCCGACTGCTGCTAAAGATGTACCATTTTCCAGAAATAAACGAATTATTCCCACAGCTATTGCTATCGCTCTTTGTTGTACATGTTATTCCAACGGCTATGAGGCAAATATAGCTGCACAGAGATACGAAATGCATCCATAGACACACAACGCATTGTTTTTGGTGCAGACTCAAGAAATACATCTTTTAATGTAATCCGAAAGGGATTTAGTGAAGATGGAGATTTGTTTTAAAGACAGTGAGGACAAGAAAGGTTGGAGAGCTGCTGTAATGTTTGGGTAGACATATGTGATTGTAGTTCACCCGAGACAAGGCAATCCCAAAGAGTCCTGACTTTCAGATCGCTGCTTACTCACTCAGATGGCGTGATGTACACTCTATTCTGAAATGGTGAATGAACATAGAAATCATGCCATAGCGTCGCATCATCCCACAGAAGGAGGGAATCAAAGAGCAATTTCCACAACAGAGAGACTTCGGATTAGAATAGGGCTTAGAACGTATTGATGAATTAGTGGGTGGATTGCATTCAAAGTATCTAAAACCTCCTTGTTGCCTGCATAATGCTACGATTCAATGAAACTCTGCCCTGCATTGAAATACATTTTATGCAAATTATAGTAATCGCTAAATCCATTAGAAAGCAAAGCCTGACGTCAAAGGAGAAGCATCATTTGCGTTTTGTTACAGTATGAAGCATGTAACGTACAGTATGGAACAGATTGGATTCAAAACACATTTGTACCTTGTTAACCTATTTCTTCTTCCGTTATCTCATGTAGGCAACACTGTTTAATACAAACTGCACATTTTCTTTTAAGTATGTATTTATGTACATCCACACGTCAAAATGAATAGGCAATAACTTCCAGCTGCTTTTTTGGGTATTAAGTCTTATATTTTAGTTTTTATCCTTTTACGTTTTGTTCATTGTAAATGGCAGTTTTGATCTAAAATGGCTTAAAGCAGATCTATTACGCAAAGTCGACTTAACTTAACCATGTCATAGTTGTTATAGTTGTTTCCCCATTCTCATATCCCCTGTGAAGTTGTATTTGGAGTGATTCGTGCATGTTTGAGCTTTAATGGCTTATTTTCAAAACGTTATATTGCAGATCGACCTCCGTTTTCACGACCACCGGCATACGCCCATTACTCTGTACGCTCTACAATTTTATTTTCTTAATCGGTGATACATGTAGGATTCGGCAGAGTCGCGTGGTCATTTTGCTACAAATGAAAATACACGTCAGCAAACCAGTCAACGGACTTGTTCAATTTATTAAGTTGTTTTAGATGAACATTGCGATTTAAAATGTGCAAATCATACCATAATGATCCAGCGGTGTCGTAGATTCTAACTATATAGCAGGCTCAACAACAATAGGTCTGTTTTTCTTTCCTGTTTGAAAAGTGCAGAACTGATATACCTCATTTTGAAGCCTACACCTGTATGACCCAGGCTCTGTGGATAACTGCTTGTAATTACAGAGATGTAGGCAGAGATAGGTGGTAGGTGAAAACATACATTTTCTTTGCTTTTTTTCTGAATGTGTGTGTAAACTTGCAGTGATTTATATTTGACAGTTTCTTATCATCACATAAAATTAGCCGCGTACTACTTGTAAAATGACAGACGAGATGACATAGCTAACCTTATTCTGTGAGCATATTAGGAGGGACGACATGCCCGTTTAGCAGCGACGCCCAAAGATCAACTGCCAATTTCCCGTAATAAAGAGGATATTAAAAAGGATTTCGAGTGAATTTACTTTAAGACCTACAATCAAAACAGTACGCAGAAAGGCGCCGTGCTATATTAAACCACAGAGTAATGAAGAAATACATCAAAAACCCAAGAGGACTACAAGTTTCAAACACAATAACAACGCACAGTTAAATAAAGACATAGGCAGACATTTTAGAATTAAATAGGAACTGTATACGGGCAATTGGGTTGAATTTGTTGAATCTAATCTTTTTTTAAACATGTAATATCTGACTGCGTAGTGGACCAGTTTTAACTTTAGAGCCATGACAGTAAACAGTTACATCTTATGTGAGTACCGGTAATATGGTTTCTTTCTGATTGGTTTTGGTTTTTGATTGGTTCAGATTTTTCTTCTGACAGGTTTTGACAAGGAAAATTATTCGTAAAATGTGGCAAAGACAAAATGAAAGAACATGTTAAAGATTAAGCCAAGGCAAGATTATTTGCATAACACAATTCGTACACAAAGTAATTCAAAGTGCTTTACAGAATAAAACAGAAAGACATTAAAATCACAATACAAACAAATCAAAATATAAATAATCATCATAAATTTGACATTAAAAGAGATGAGTGCAGATAAAAACGTCAAACAAATCAAAATATAAATAATCATCATAAATTTGACATTAAAAGAGATGAGTGCAGAATAAAAACGTCATATGTACAGCTAAACAGAACCATTTTGAGCCTGGACTTAAACATTTAAACATTTTCAAAGAAGAGGCCTGTCTCACATCTTCAGGAGACTGTTCCGGATTTTAGCTGCATAAAACTGAAACGCTGATTCGCCATGTTTAGTCCTGACTCTGGGCACCAGCAGGAGGCCGGTCCCTGAAGTCCTCAGAGTGCGAGGTGGTTCATATGGCACTAACATGGAAAGACTTGTACATAAGCAGAGCTGCTTTAAAGTCGATTCTCTGAGCCACGGGAAGCCAGTGCAGAGACCTGAGCACAGGACTTATGTGCTCAGTTTAGATATTTTGTATTTTTATTTGTATTTTGTCTTTCATGCATGTGTTTTTGATGATCAGACTTCTTTTGTGCATATAAACACAGTAATCAGAGCTAATTGTTGGGTTATTTGATTATTCTAGTTATGTAATTTTTAAATGTACCCACGGTTAGGTCTTATTTTTTCCACTCACTAAAGACTCCACAGCTTTTAAATTTGCCCATGTAGTGTATTGTATTAATTATATGTATATTAAACCATGTGTTTTAATTAGTGAGTAGTTTGCGTGTGCTTTTTCCATGTCATAGCACATTTAAGCCGTTCACAATAGCACCAACATGTCAAGAGTGTAAGAGATGTTTTCCCTCCACCCCCACATGTAGCTTTCATTCATTCACGTCCTCTCTGATTTTTGTTGGGAGTATAGTTTGATGTTTGAGATCGAATGCTCTTGATGAGGGAAGCTGGGATTGGATGGGCTGTCAGATCAGGCACTATTATCTGTCCGAGGCAAATTAAACTCGGGGTCCCAAAGGTGCCCGGAGCCGCTGTCGAATCCTCCGAGCATGGTACTTCCTTGATGGAAATTTCACTTTAATCAGGAGAAGAAGATTCACAACCGCCTTTGTACCTGCTCAGTGCTTTTGAATGTGTTTGTGGCCTGTTCAACATGGCAGCAACAATTTGACCTATATCAGATGTTGCTGGGCCTTCTGTCTGTGTGAAAATGCACCACACATAAACATGAAGTGGATTTGATTTGGACAGGGTATAACATGTAGTACCATCTCGTGATAGCCTCCCCAGTGAGCCCTCTCAGCTTTGAACCAAGAACAAGATAAAAAAGCGAAGCTGTGGTAGAAGTCAGACACCATATTCAATGTTGTAGAATTTTCTGAGAATTCTGTGGATGATTTGGTGTAAATGTGGTCCAATGCGTCGCCCAGTGACCCTTCTCGAGATCTTGGGCTCGGCTTGGTTAAGATTACAGAGGGCAATGGCTAACGCTCCCCCATTTTTGCCCCACTTTCATAACACATCCAATTTCAACTAAAAATGTTCAAATGGCGACCACAGAGACTATAATAAAAAAAAAAAAATGTAAAAATCCATATTAGTTTTCATGAATCACTACAGAGGTTACCTACATTTAAACTTGTTTAAAAATGTGCTCGCATCCATATAAGACTCTAAATGAACATGTTACGTGAGTGCCCCCATTGAAGAACTTAGCCCCCCCCGTAACTCCTCCAACCAAAAATATCTGGCGCCGCCCCTGCAGAAGCTTGATTTTCCCTGTTATGCATGTTTTGGTTTATTTTTCTTAATATCTTGACCCTTAACAAGGCACTTCAAAACTCTCTTCAATTATATTAATTTTACAAAATCATATAAAACTATTAATTCATTTTTATTTGAGCAATTATTTGAGCTATTAATTTCACTTTATTTGAGCTCTTTAAAGCCATGAGTGAAAATTTCCATGATATTTTACCAATCAGCGATTTTATTCATTTCTGCAACCACAGTTGTATTAAGATGATTAACTGTTCCTCATTAAAACTAATGCAATTTTAAATAACAAGGATGTGCTAAACGTCTTGATATGCAGTGTGGATGTGACCTTCTGGAGTAAACTAATTGAACAGTGCTCAGAATGGGATTGCATACACCACTTAGCCTGGAGCGTCCTGAAGAGCTGACTATGCCAGTCTCCCTCCAGGCTACACTGGATGTCAATTATCATATGAAATGTTAATTCTTGAGGAAATTCTGCCTGATTTAATTATGTAAAGCATGTGCAAATGGTCCCCTGCTCGGCTCAATTAGATTCAAAAAAAGAAAAAAAAGCCATGGATTTTTCTATTTGAATTTGATATTTTACTCCATTCAGTGTAATGGCCATGAAACAGTGAAATGTAGTAATCAGTTACATTCTTTCCAAAAACCCCACCTTTTCCTGGTACTTGAGTACTACTTGAAGGTTAAAGTTACCATCTGCAAGTTTATTACATCTATTTTAGACGGCAGATGTGAAACCTGTTTGCTCCTCCCCTCCTCTGGCTTTTGTTCAGCCTCACCTGTGCTCTCTGGTCTTCAGTCAGACCAAAGCTGGCTCGCTGTCAGACAGCAGTAACATAGACACCATCTGGTGGTGATATGTGAGAATACAACAGGGCGGGTCAGCCTGTCTAATTACAGATGGCAGTTTTAAGGCTAAGGAACGTACTTCAGTAACAGTACTTTTACCTTGTATACTCTTTAAACTGTGATTTTAATACCTTATCATTCCATCTGATTTTGCCTAAAAGCTGTTTCTGAACTCTATAAAGGTTCTGAACTTGTTATAAAGTAAAAAAATATGAAAATATATGAAAAAATACAATTAAAGCAGACCTATTATGCAAAATCGGACTTGTATTTGGAGTGATTCCCCCCACCCCCCATTATATGAAAATATATGAAAAAATACAATTAAAGCAGACCTATTATGCAAAATCGGACTTGTATTTGGAGTGATTCGTGCATGTTTGAGCATCTTTAATCCCCCCACCCCCCATTTTCACTGCCACCGGTACACGCCCACTGCTCTGTACTTACCTCGTTCTCCAACTTTATTTTCTTAATCTGTGATAAGCGTTGGATTCAGCAGCGCTGTGTAGTCATGTTGGTACAAAAGAAAAAAAAAAAATCTGCTGTTCGCTAGTGTGATCCAGTGTGATCTGCAGCCATCAAAGGTGCCGACTCTTTGTTGTTGCTTGTTTGTTTGCGGTGACGTCAGCTCTCCGTTTTCTAACACGGAACTCAGCGGACTTGCTTCTTTTATTAAGTTGTTATAGATGAATATTGTGATTTAAAATGTGCAAATTATAACATAATGATCCACAGGTGTCATAGATTATAAGTATATAGCAGATACAAACACAATATGTCTTCTTTAAATAAATACAATGACATTTTTATTATTTTTTTAATTATTATTATTTGATTCGCAGCTGTTTGGGTTATAGCGTTCCCTTTATGTTTTACACTCACCAGGAGCTTGACAGTTCTCTTTTATCAGAGGGTTGACAAAAGGGAATAAATGACCACTGGCAGATAGTGGCTCACGCAGCTCGTTATGGATTGCAGTCATTTCTTTTGGACCAATTACAAAAGGATGTATTGTTTTTCTTTGTGGTTGTAGAAATCCACCTAATTCACCACTTAATTACTTCCCCAAATTTTGTCTACCACAGTTATGCTAAAGAACTTTCCAAGCACATGAACTTTTAACTACTGTTGGGTTTTGGACACCTCCTCGTCCCATTATACCATCAGGTGCATCTCGCCAAATACCACAGGTAATCAGACATTGCCTTGCACTTTTAGCACTTGTAACACATGTTCCAAGACCCCTGAATGGTCCAAATCATTATGTTTCTGGCATGAGATGTTGCCAGAGAAGAAACAAAACACGGAAGAGCCAAAAGTGGTGAAAATGTTGGCTTGTTTACCCCAGCTGTTGTGTTTTACATGCCCCCAAACAGCGCCAAACCCTCACAACCCATCTGCCTACCCCTGTGCATTCACTTCTGGGCAGTGATTGACCACAAATTAAAATTGATTGCGTAAGGCTGTAACAATGAAAGAGTCACTGAAGCAGTGTCACTTGAACAACTGCTCCTTGTATTAGTGCATTGTCTCGTAGTCGGAGGTTCCAGAATAGAGCCAGAACAGATCCAACAGATAGTGTGCGTCTAATTGTGTCTCATCGATCCGGGTTGTTCCGCGGTCATGACACCACCTCCATGATGAATGTCAGTCCCCACGCACTAAATGAAAAAAAAAATCTAAGGTGACCGGAAAAAGGTTGACTCCTGTGATTGTTGAGTGGCCCTGTGGGATTTAAAAGGGTTCTTCTTAAAGGTGCATTGTAATAATAATGCATTGGACTGATAGAGCTTTTAAGACACCCAAACCACTTTACACTGAATTATTCATTCTCAAACTCGGTGGTAACATAGATCTTATATTTAAATGGACATAGCTAACCTGCTACTCACCATGTTCCAAACAGGAAGTGAGCATGGGCACGCTTCCAGCTCAATGGACTCTGGCTCCAGGTCACTTTCTATTGAAAAACTGTTGCTCCTCTCTCCGTAACTGCTGCTGTCAGGCTCATCATTTTAGTCTTAAAATGTTCGTATTAATCTGCGCTGCATGATCCTAGTGTTTTTATTTGCCTATTGTGTCCATAAATCAAGATATGAACATTAATAACAGACTACTG
>KN483173.1:0-10049 GCA_000787095.1 Periophthalmodon schlosseri | reverse complement strand
GCTAGTGTTAGCAACAGGTTTGATTTGTAGAGTTGCGAAGCGCCTAAACCAGCGGTGCAGACGGGAAGGGGCTTTACCTTCAACAGCCTCGCTCCGGATTAGCTCTTTGGTTGCTATAATACCTCCGGTCGGAATTCCAAATATGGAATTTGGCTCCAAATTCACCCTTTAATTGCCAGTCTGGAGCCAAACACTATGGGTGACATCACTCTCACTTAATACACTTCTTTATAAAGTCAATGGGTGGTAAGCTAATATTGTAGCTACAGCTGCCCTGGGGTAAACTGACAGAAGCGCGGCTGCCAATCTGAGCCATCAGCCGACCATGACCAACACTCACTCACACACCACATTCATACCAGGCAATGTGGGTGAAGTGTCTTGAGGACACAACAACAGTTTGCACTAGAGCCACTGCTCCCCTGCTCTTCCCATCAGTCTCCAATCCCAGCACTAACCAGGCGTCTTGTCTCCATGGAGGTGTTACAGCTTTGTCTGGAGTGTTGCACAGCACTAAACTGGTATCTGTATGTATTCAGTTGCAAGTGCAAAGTGAAAAACATGCCTTCTGTGTGTGAGCAGGATCGTCTCTCCACAGATCTGACCTGTAACTTGGCCTGATGGTGTCGCCTGCTTGTCTCCTTGGAGATGGATAAGTGTAATGTCATACTGTGGAACATTTCTGGTAAACAATATGAATGATGAATATAAGCAGGTAGTGGACCATTCACCAGCAAAGTTACACAGTGTACCTTTAATTGGCCAAACCTGTCTGTGTCTCAGTTTACTTACAGCCAGTGGTGGATGAAGTACTCTATTTGCTACTTAAGTAAAAGTACAGATACAGGAGCAAAAGATTACTCAAGTAAAAGTGAAAAAATCTACTTAAGTAAAAGTATTAAAAGTACTTGTTTAAAATGTACTATAAGAGTAAAAAGTAAAAGTAATTTGCAGAGATTTTTAGAACTATCAAAGCGTCAAATGTAGTAATTTTGATAAATAATTTAGCTGGTTTTAAATGATTCAATCTCTTTCTTAATTTTTCTAGCTGGTTTTGTGCATTTGTGTGTTTGGTTTGCTCAAAGTTGGGACATTAACTCAAATTAAATGTGCTATAAATACGTTTCAGCCCTTTCAGCAAGTCTCAAACTATAAAGAAAAGTACTTTTTACTTTTTAGTCCAGATCTACAATGTGGTGGAGTAGAAAGTACAGATACCTGCTCCCAAATGTAGTGAAGTAGCAGTAAAAAGTATCCACTGTAAAATGTGCTTAAGTAAAGTACAGATACCTAAAATTGCACTTAGTAAGTATTGTATTTTTACTTTTGTACTTGGTTACATTCCACCACTGCTTATTGCCCATTCTGTATCCTGACTGAGACCCATAGTTGCCAGACGAGTTCAAGGCTTGTCTGGACAGATCTGTCTATTGCAACATAAGAAGAAAAAGCTGTACAGTGCAATGCATTTGTTTACTCCCTCTCTCCCTGTACATTCTGACACCACATCACTTGTCACAGTTTAATAGCTTCACTGAACCCTGTATAAATGAGTGTTTATGTCTATTTTGGCGGCACAAAATGTCCCTCCTCCCTGAGCTCAATAGTTCATATTCAGGGTACAGCACAGGTGTTAAAGCTCTATAGTCAGAATACCAGGTGGAAGAGGTACTCATTTGTGTTACTTAAGTAAAAGTAATACTCAAAAAAAAGAGGTGGTTCGGGCATCTGTTCAGGATGCCTCCTGGGCGCCTCCCTAGGGAGGTGTTCCGGGCATGTCCCGCCGGGAGGAGGCCCAGAGGAAGACCCAGGACACGCTGGAGGGACTATGTCTCTAGGCTGGCCTGGGAACGCCTTGGGGTCCCACCGGAGGAGCTGGAGGACGTGTCTGGGGTGAGGGAAGTCTGGGAGTCCCCGCTTGGGCTGCTGCCCCCGCGACCCGGCCCTGGATAAGTGGAAGAAAATGGATGGATGGAATACGCAAAAAAAAACTCAAGTAAAAGTATCACATGAAAAAATGTACTTAAGTAAAAGTATTAAAGTACTCACGTAAAAATGTGCTTAAATAGTGAAAAGTAAAAGTATTTCACAGAGATTTTGAGATCTAATAAAGCTTCAAATGTTGTGATTTTGATACAGATTTGTGCTGAATTTTGTTCAAGCAGAAACAACTGAATCGATCATTTTTTCCTAGATGTTTTAATTTGTACCTTTTTGTTTGTTGTTCTCGAATTATGAACGTGTTAAAAATAAACTCCTCAATCTTTTCAATAGATCTCAAACAAAAATAAAAAATACTTTAAAAATTCAAAAAATCTAGTGTCGGAGAAAGTACAGATACCTTCTCTCAAATGCAGTGAAGTAAAAGTAAAAAGTATCCACTTTAAAACTGACTTAAGTACAGATGCCTAAAATGTGTAGTTAAGTTTCGCTCCGTCACTGCAGAACACACATACGATGAAAAAGTGCCTTTCCTCGTGTAGATGAACGTTTGGAGTTACAGCAGCCTGTCATTGATTTCCTGTTGTGTGCGTTGGGCCGACATTTGCGCAGCACTTGAGTAAAGACCCAATAATCCACATACGACATTTTAGACATTTATTAAATTGACATTTAACAATTTGTCTGTCTCCATAAGTGTTCATTTCCCTGACATTCACAACGAGCAGCACATCAATCGCGACGCCGTGTTTTCTCTCTCTGCTTGTCGCACACATCCACAGCCCTGATTTTGACGTATAGGCTTCATGTTAGCGTATGTGCCGCTGATTCATTATGCTGCCTCAGATGCCCCGGGAGGAGGGAAGGGCCAGAGCTTGAAGGAGTGCGCTGCATATTAAACGTGTCTCGCCGCACATCAGTGGAATGAAGAAATCCTGTGAAGATCCAAACACAGATATAAAATAACAAGCCACACGCTATATGCCTCCTCTTCACTTAAGTTGGCAGGGATGAAAAATGGAAGCCTTGAACCTCCCCTAAGAGTAAGAAAGGTTAGGAAACACAGGTTAATACTTCAAAATGAGGAGAGTAACTACAACAATCCTATCTATTTCCTCCTCGGATTTCATCAAGGGTAGGCTATAATAACCCAGAAATCTGCTGCAACCCAGTGACACCTTTTTAATTATTAGCAACTTAGTCTGAGAAGTTAAAATAAAGTATGATCTTTAAATGCCACTCCCATAAAAGGGCCAGACTGGAGTGAGCCGCCGAGGCCATCGACAGCTCATGAATCAGAGCAACGGTCAGCTCTAATGACAGGCCACTTCTCTTTTTACGTGGCCACGGGCAGCTCCACACTCTGAGCAGACTTTCTCCTGAGACTGGCAACGTTTAGGACAAAGTGTACCAAGAAAGAAGACGAATTTGTGTTCTTCGTTTGTGTTCTTCCTTTCAGTTCTAATTAGACGAAGTGGCATCAATTGTCAAGGAAACTGAGGCACCAAAAGTTGTGTCCTGTTGTACCATAGTCTTTCTAGAACTCTCCCTTATGTTCATGTATATTCATTTGGACAGTTCATATTCTTTCTAGAACTCTCCTTTATGTTCATGTGTGCTCATTTAGACAGTTCATAATGTTTCTAGAACTCTCCCTTTTGTTCATGTGTGTTCTTTTGAAATAAATAAATATTGAAACGTATATATATTGATATACATTACAAGTCAAAAGTTTGAACACACACTGTCTTCCAATGTTTTTTTTTTTTTTACTACAGAAGACATCAACTATATGAAGTAAAATATATGAAATTATGTAGCATCAAAAAAAAGTTAAATAACTCTACTATTTTAAAAAAAACCCATATATTTCATATCCAACCTTGGTGTTGAAAAATATTTAATGGAGTTATTAAATTTTTTTCTTTACTACATAATTCCATACATATCTTGCTTCATATATTTGATGTTTTTGATATGTATATAAAATGTAGAAAATTGTACAAATAAAGAAAAAAAAAATGAGATGGTGTGTCCAAACTTTTGACTGGTAGCATATATGATGATATATTCCGTCTTTTGGATTTGGCAAGACTTGGTAAGAGTTGCTCAAACTGCTTCATTTCCATGTCTCAGTTTACACAGTTACTCACAATCTCCTTATTTCAAAGTGTTCTGATCCAGCAGCCTTGAGTTTATTGACGGATGCACCTGAACTGTCAAACACCGCCCACACCTGCTCATGACTGAAGTGTTGTGTGGTGTTCTTAAAGAGCAGCACTACTTCATATTATTCACCGTATAATGATTCACTTCTCCCACAGAGCCCGGGACATGCCTCGCAGTCATGTTTGTTTCTAACACGGCCGACAGTCGGTGCAGAGGGACTGGACACTGGAGGGATGTGTTGAGTCTCCCCTCAGGGCCCTGCAGTGTGGAGCTCACTGGACACGTTCACAGCTCTGGCTCTGAGTGGACCACACAGACACTTTCATCACACTCACCTGGACATGGGGCTGTGAGGTGTCCATGAGTGGACACAGGCTGCATTAGTGTCAGTTCAAGGCAGAGAACAAAAGGGTTATATTTGTAAGTTACACAAGAGATCACTGTCACTATTATGTGTACTTCATTCATCCAGTTGGAAAAATGAAGAAAAAAAAAGCAGGTACATTATGTAACTTTTTGGAGAAGTAAATGATGTCACCAAGCCAAGTGTTACAGGTCAGATCTGTAGACAGGCGACCCTGTTCACAGTAAGAATACATGTTTTTTCAATGTATTTTGAGCAATAAAAAACTGAGGAATCTTGGGGTGACTGTGGACTGGACGAGCATTAGTTCTGTCAAACTCCAACTTCTTTCAGTTGAGGCTCCTCGCTAAGGTAAAGCTCTACCTTCCACAGGCGGATTTTGAAAAAGCAATCCATGCATTTGTAACGTGGCATCTGGATTATTGTAATTCTTTGTGTGTGAGGCTGGACCAGAGCTCCCTGCAGCTCTTACAGAATGTACAGGATGCTGCAGCTCATCTGCACCTGTGCTGTGTGACCTGCACCAGCTCCTATTTCATATCGGGTGCAATTCAAAATGTTATTGATTGTGTTTAAATCTGTGCACTCTATGGGTCCTCTTTATTTCAGGGAGTTACTGCAGCCTTATTCTCCGTCCAGATTCCTGATGCCAGCTGACCAGCTCCTGCTGCTGTGCCAAGGGCCAGGCTCAAGATCAGAGGTGACAGAGGTTTTTCTGTGGCAGCGCCCAGACAATGGAACAGCCTCCCTCTGGCCGTCAGATCCTTTCAGCCCTTAACGCAGTTTAAGACTAGACCAAAACCCACCTCTTCTCCCTGGCATGTAATACTCACTAGACGGGATATGTTGGTGTTTTGTTGTACTTTTCCTTTGTATCGTGTTAACTGTATATTTGTTTTTTGTTGACTTTTATGTGAAGCACTTTGAGCAGATGAAGTTGTTTTTAAATGTGCTGTATAAATAAACTTGAATTGAACTGAAATACACAATAGATATGTTTAATGCCATACTGTGGATTATTCCAGGCAAAGCAGTAATGCACCTTTAAATACTTGCTGTCAGAGTCAAATGTAATACTTCAATCATAGGCTGGGAACTCATGTATAAGTGTGAGAACATTATGTAGACTTGAAGTGTTGTGTGTTTTATCCAGACAACAATGATCAGACTGTGGACACATAGAGTCATGTTTATACCTTTATGTAGTTTCTCCTCTTGTTTCTGACACATGTACTTACTAATGATTACAGAGCGATAGTAGCTCAGGTGGCAGACTGTTTGTCCACCGATCCAGGTTGGTGGTTCGAAACCCACTCTCAACATAAAAAAACATACATCCACTGACTCACAGGTTGGTGGTGTGATTCCAGCTCCCACAGATAAATGCTGTCGTTGTGTCCTTGGACAAGACACCACCAGTGTCTGTGTACAGTGGTGTATGAATGTATGTGTGGCTGGGTGAGCGGTTCCTTGATGTAAAGCGCTTTGAGGGTCTTGAAGATGGAAAAGAGCGATATAAACATGTGACCATTTACATGTAATCACTTGCCAGCGGCACAATATATCAAATGTATCAGGATAGTTGAACTCTGTGTTTTATAAGTTCTATAGTGAAAACATATTTTCATGCATGTTGCCTGGCTCCAGTGAAGAAAATGGAGTGCGTCTCAATGTAAATGTTTTGAAATATTTTGTATCTCGCTTCTTGTAGAATATAATCCAAACTGCAGACTAGTGTAATCTCGAGTGTGAGCGCTGAGGCGCGGAGAGGAGAGGACAGGATAAGCCCAGACAGGTATTACCTTTCACAGCTATGGAGAATGTTACATTGTGCTTTGTGCTGCCCACTCACTCTCTGTCCTTGATATCCTTAGACGCTTCCCTTCAGTCTCCTTCATCCAGGCCTTTGTGCTTGAGCGTTAAGTGTATAATTTGTACTTGCCTGAAATCTGTTGTCTTGATTAAAAAGAAAAAAAAAACAAAAACGCAGACGTCAGAATCTTTACAAAGTACATGCACTTATCTGTTCATGTTAAACTGGCTTATAATAACTTAAATATTTGCTATAGGACTATTATATTGGATCTTCTTGTTATTTGTGCCATTCTGAGGACTTTTGACCACTGAAAAGACATACGTGATGAAAGACAGACTATTTTGAATTGTTATTGCTATGGCAACGGCCTTCAGTTTTCCTCACTCTGAAGGGATGAGTTCACTTTTGCCGACTTTACTGCACGCTCATGTTAACGTTCACAAATCATGCAGAACAATCTTTTTCACATTTGGCCCGAGTGTGACATTTTCAACCTAAAAAACCCCAAAACATTATAGTAACATGCTGTTAGCTGTTTGGTTGGAATTTTCATACATAACTCCAAAATATTAGCTGTATTATTTGGTATAGACTTTGGTATAGACCCTAAGTTCAAAATCTCCACACTATACTGAAACTCACACTCTCCAATTCCTTCTGTTTTTACTCTTTTTATTAACCTCCTCCTTGTTATTTCTTCTGACTTGCATTTCAGGTCGTCTTTGGTGCGTGAACCTTATACTGAGTCCAGGTGTCTCATCCCGTCTGCTAGAGTGGTCTCAGGTGGGCAAGGCTGTGTCTATCCAACCTTAACCATGCCCATTCAAGCGTCCTTGTTTCTATAATGAAGAACTGGCTACTATATCTACTTCTCATTTGGCCTAATTGTGCGGATTAGCAGTTTAACAGGGACTATTTATATTTTAGCTCGCTTCTTGATGAGAGGAATTGCAATCTAGTTTCTTTGGGAGTGGGTTAGGAGTTCAGCCATTGTTTTTGGCTATTCCCCAGAGCTCACATATAGTCAAGTAAAAATGTTTTTCTTAAACTTCAAGGCTGACAACAGATACTAAACTCCTCCAGGACGCATTTCAATATCTCCATGCCAAATTATGCAGAGTATAAACAACATCAAACTATTGAGACAGCAGAATAAAACCCACACTATTTATTTGCATTTGAATGACGGCCAGTTTGAACAGCCAGCTCCAGATAAAAGGTTATGATTCTGTAAACTTCAGCCACCACTTGACATTTTTTTTTACAATACACAAAAACTAGTAAATACATTTAAATAATTCAATAATTTATAAACTGTTGTCCCTATCTTTTCCTAAAGTTATTGTTACTAATTAGGCAGTAGAGCTCATGTTGAACACGTTTTAGGTTCAGAAAATACTTGGAAAGCAACTAAATATAAGGAGACATTAAAACCCTGCACTTTCTTGAAATGAGAGGCCACTATGCCACTGCTTTTCCTCAACTATTAAAGAAGATATATTGTGCTTGTGTTTGCTAGATAGTTATAATGTATGACACCTGTGGATCGTTACGTTATCACAATATTCATCAAAAACAACTTAATAAAAGAAACAATTCTGCTGACTTCCGGGTTGGAAAATTTTAGGTGCCAATGGGAGCCGATTCCCGTCTGCTTCCCTTTACGGTCGCTGTAAATGTCGTCACAGCGCTGTTAGCCCCTCCTATAACTGCAGATCACGATAAAGAGCAGGATTTTAATGATTTTTTTTTGCCAAAATGGCTACATGACACTGCCGAACCCTTTAAGTATGACTGTTTAAAAAAATTTTAAGTAAGAATGAAGTAAGTAAAGAGCAGTGGGCGGGTAACGGTGGCAGTGAAAACAGGGGTAGCAATGGAGCAATGGCGTCTTAAATGCAGAATAACGATGACTCAAACATGCATGAATCACTGTAAATACAACTTTGTGTGGGTAAATGAGAAGGTAAAACAATTACAACATGGTTAAAACCTCCAAGAATTGCATAATAGGTCTCCTTTAAATGACACCAATGTGTATGTGTTACACAACCAGAATCAAAAGCAGAACTAATACCTGGCTGACATTTTGAATGCATGCATTTGTTTCAAAGACATTCTGAGTGAAAACAAAACATCAAAGTCCTTCCTCAAAAAGCCCTTGTTGTTAATGGAATCCAGATGATCTCATATGAGACGGGATATAAATATGATGAGGACAATATCATTAGAGTCATTTGACAGTATGTACCTAGGACAGACACAGTTCTACCTGAGGTGATGAGCTCAAATCTATCTCAAAATGACAGCTCATTTGTCTGCTGCAGTCAAACAGAACACGTTTTGTGGCACTTCGTAACTTGTCTGACTTTTTATCCAGCATATTTTCTACAACACATTTAAAAAACACAACGTATTCACACTAAGATAAAATCGTTTGAGAACATAAAAACACCTTGATCATTAAGCTTTTAAATGTCATCATCGTGTCAAAAAGAGGGGGCAGAAGTCACCGGAGAATATAGAGAATAAATATAGAGTGATTACTTACTTAGAAGGTTATGCCTCAGCTGGTGCTTAAAAAGCGATTAGAGTTGACAGTCTTCAAAAGACTAAACGATATTTTGGAGGTAATTTTGCTTTTCACAAATCTATTCCAGATGTGTTAAAGTCATGGTTACCTTTGTAAAAAATCAATGCTCAAAAAGGATGATTTTTTAAACAGAAATGGGTGTTTTCTGTGGTTGCCTTTACTGCAATCCACTTGCCTTGGGTATAATATCTTTGCCAACTGCATAGCTCATTAAAAAACAGCATTGGGAGATAAATGATGTCTTGTTTGTCTCATAAACAGAATACAATTTGAGAATCTTAAGGCAGTAATGTGATATACATTCTGATTCTGCATCAGCTGTGGAGTTTCCTCTGGGAGCCCCTTTATTTGATTAGGGCTCTTTTCAGATTTATGGCAGTAATTGTTTTATTAATATAATGTCAAGTGGAGCATGGGCCCTGGAGGAGAGCGATTAGCTCATGTTACATTGTTATCATTGTTGAGTCTATATTTAGAACACCTGAGTGAAATCAACTGCACGCACAGAAGACAGTGTGAGCGGCTCTGTCCAAGGTGCTGATTAAAGATAGTAGGAAGTGTCTGAGCTGCGATCACACGACTGAGGTGGAAATGACTTTAGAGCCATTCTTTTTAGTGTGATTTTGGCAGTTCTACTTTAATGTGAAAATACACGCAGACTCTCCAGGCTCTTAGCTATGTTTAATCATCAAAAATACAGCTAATGAAAAAAACAAAATAAATCTATTAATCAATCAGCTCTGAATGCAACCTGAAATAACACCCCTAAACCCGCAGTGACTCACTTGACACCTTGGAGTTGGTATTCATACGAATCATAACATTCATATGTTTTATATTCCTGCTTCTGCTTCCGCGTTCTGAGCACAGTGATGAAAACTTCTTCACACTATAGGGCATTTTTACTCAAAAATCCCTCGATCAATGGCAGTAAATCAAAGTTACAAGCTCGAGAAATATAGAGTTAGTGTAAATATTCTTTACAGACGAGCAGCAGCGTTCTGGACATTCTGTAAGAGCTGCAGGGAGCCCTGGTCCAGCACCACATACAAAGAATTGCAATAATCCAGACGCCACGTTACAAATGCGTGGATTGCTTTTTCAAAATCCGCCTGTGGAAAGTTGGGCTTTACTTTAGCAAGAAGCCTCAGCTGAAAGAAGCTGGA
>KN483172.1:24026-43239 GCA_000787095.1 Periophthalmodon schlosseri | reverse complement strand
TCACAGAGTCACAGATGCAGTGTACAGCCAGAGAGGTACATGAGGAGAGGAGTGATAGGGACTGACAGGGACAGGCAGAGACAGACAGGGACAGACAAGTACTGACAGAGACTGACTGACAGAGACTGAAAGGGACATATGGGGACAGACAGGGACAGACAGGGACCAAAGGGACTGACAGGGACAGACATGGGCGGCAGGGACAGACAGGGACCTACAGAGACAGGCAGGGACAGACAGGAGCCATTTTGGTCTTTGCACAGAATGTCCTGCTCAGGCTCCATATACACAGTGTGGGTTTGAGATGACTCTACGGCACAGGCTGCTTTGGTCCAGCTGCTGTTTATATTCATATTTATATTTATCTTTGACCATTATAATGGGTTAGTCACCACACCAGCATTACCTTCTCTCCCTTCTTATTCTACAAAATTCAATTTTAATCATATTCAAACAAGACAGCTGTTTTAATGATCCAACACAAACTTTTATCATAAACGACCACCTCCAAATCACCTAGCAACCGTACTGTACAGAATCTAACCTCCAATTTACTCAATCGTTAGAAAAATGTCTTCTTTGCTCGTGAATGGTCTTTGCATTTTGGATGGAGTTTTCAGTGTTGATGATGTAAGTAGAGGGATACTGTTTTACAACGCTTCTTCCTGTATTTCTGTACTTTTCTTCTCAACTGGCGCTTAACTGATGTAAAAATATGATCAGTATTTACCACAGGTCCGATCCCACAAAAGTCATAGGCAGTTTAAATACACATGCGTTTTCGTCAGCATTAAGACGTTTGGACAGGAGACGAGCTGTGGACAGGGGAGGGAGGAGACCCATCCCACGAGCTGCCAAATGTCAACCTCACCAGGATTCACTCAAATTGGACCAGAATATCATCAACTTCTTCTTTCTGGAGCTAAAAACACACGTCGTTTACATGTCCAGGTGAAAAACACACCAATACAAAGACCTGTAAACATGTAGACGACACTAGAATGCATTTGTAAAACCAGCCTCGTCCTGATGGTAATAAGCTCTCAGAGGAACTCAGCATCCCAACTCTTAATGATGGAGAAGATGCAGGACAATGTAAAAAACGTAAATTGTAAAATTAATCTTGTAGATGAGGAGAGAAGGAGAGAGGAGAGGAGAGGGGGGAGAGGAGAGAGAGAAGAGAGGAGTGAGGAGAGGAGAGAGAGGACAGGGGAGAGAGAAGAGGACAGGGGAGAGAGGAGAGAGAGAGAAGAGGGAGGAGAGAGAGGAGAGAGATATGAGAGGAGAGAAAGGAGAGGAGAGAAGGGAGAGGAGAGAGTGGAGAGGAGAGAGCGGAGAGAGAGAGGAGAGAAGAGGGGAGAAAGGAGGGAGAGAGCAGTGGAGAGAGCAAAGAGGAGAGAGAGAGAGGAGAGAGAGGAAAAGGGGAGAAGGAGAGAGCAGAGGAGAGAGAGAGAGGGAAGAGAGAAGAGAGAGGAGAGAGAAAAGAGGAGAGGAGAGAGGGGAGAGGAGAGAGAGGAGAGGAGAAACAGAGGAGGGAGAAAGCAGAGGAGAGAGAGGAGAAAGAGAGAGCAGACGAGAGAGGAGAAGAGACAGGAGAGAGGAGCAAATTGGCTTTTCTAATATATTTCTGTTATATGTTACAGATGGCCAGTTCAGCGTGTCTGTAATGGAGACCGAATCACAGGATTTACACGCGTGACGACAATGGCGTGTCCATCAGGAGAGGCCTTGGGATGTTGGCGTGTAGCTAACATGTTCATGGACTGGTGCATGGCTGATTTTAAATGTACCGCTGAATTTAAATGAGTTCTATCATGCAGACGTTCACTGAATGCAGACGATAGCATAAACAGAACACATACAGAATACATGTACTATCTATGTTAGTTTAATCTACTGGAACTACTATTCGGCTTAAACTGTACGTACTGGTCTGCTCTGCCACCTTCTTGTCTTCATGGAGATGTGTTTTTTTGTATTGCTAAAAAGTTCCTTGAAAAACATGCCTTCTATGAGTGTGTCTGTGTAATCCCTGAGTCGTCCAAGTATGATCCATAGTAAAAGAAACTGGACGAAACTCTACTTTCTATGAGCGTGGCTGCCTCTCCACAGATCTGAGGTCTTCATGGAGATAGATACGTTTAATGCTACACTGTGAAACATTCCAAGCAAAGCGATAGCATCTCCATGGAGACAAGCAGATGACAGACCCTCCCTCTCAAAAAGTTGCGTAGAGCACCTTTATATTTAAATGTTTAGCTTTTGAAGTTGTAAAATTCTTCAAGTCAAAACATGTAGTGACTGGAGTAGTGCTCGTGTATGATGATGATACGAAACAATACACTACGACTTCACAAACCTGATGTGATGAGCTGTAGTTTCATTAACAGGATGCAAGGCCGATTGTAAAGGGAGGGGGGACTCAGAGTGTCAAAAAACAAAAGTGAAACGTATAAAACATGTTAATACCATAGACCGTATAAAGAAGTGGTTTAGCAGGGAGCAGGCGCTTAGCAACGCTGTCAGTCAGACCTGCTGCTAACGCTAGTGGGAGCGACCTTTGGGAAAGAAAGTGCCTGATTTGTCAGTTATTAATGTTCATATCTTGATTTACGGACACAATAGCAAAATAAAAATACCAGGATCATGTAGAGCGGGTTAATACGAACATTTTAAGGCCAAAAATGATGAGCCTGACAACAGCAGTTACAGAGAGAGGGGCCACAGTTTTTCAATAGAAAGTCAATTGGAGCCAGATTCGATGGAGCCGGAAGCGCGCCCATGCTCACTTCCTATTTGGAACATGGCAGCTAGCAAGTTAGCTATGTGCATTTATTTATACAGTCTATGGTTAATACGCTGTTGTTGGTAAATATTGCATAAAAAGTAACATGGAGATCTCAGTATGTAAAGTGTAATATCTCCTCTTCAGAGTTTAAACAGGGGCAAAATAACACACAGAAGAATAAGGCCTCATAGGGACATTTACTGCAGCCTGATAAATGGAAAAAAGATTATGTTGAGCGATGATGAATTGTGGAAACCGTATACGATCTTTAAAATGCATTACCTTCTCTCAAAAACAATGAGCCAGCATCTTTCTGATTTAACAAATGTATTAAAACTACACAGAAAACACTGCGTGCTTCGGACTACATTAAGGAAACTGGACCTCTGTGAGATTAGATCCATATCGACCTGTGTGAGGAGAATATAATGTAACAGATAGAGTCCTGTACAGATAGAGAAGCTTTTATCTGAATGGGAAGAGCCAGACCTGTCCTCACCCGCTCACATCCAGAGGACACAATGATAAAACGTCCCTGAGAAGAACCATGACGCAGCCCGTCTCTCATTATCAGCAGCCTGGAGCTAGCATCACAAGTGTTAGCAATGTTAGCATTAGCCACAGTGGATTCATGGTTGGACAGTATGTTGTGCTATGGGCAGTTTTATTGGTCAGATTTCTGATATATAGCACCAAAATTTTGCGTAACATATTATAATCGCCCATGTCTCAGTCGCAGATCTCAGTTTTTTAAATACACTATAATAAGTTAAAGGTGCGCTATGTGACTTTTCTGGTGTCTGCTTGTCTCCATGGAGATGTTATAGCTTTGCGTGGAATGTTTCACACTACGCCATTAACTTATTTAAAAAGGCTGTAGGCTACCGGATTTTGTAGTTGAGATAAATTTGTCTTGCCCCATATTGCTGTGTGCTGTCTGCATATAATTAGAAAGTGTTTTATCCTCTGAGAACCAGGAACTATGCTGTTAGCATGCTAATGTACATTTTTGGCAACTCATCTCTGGTCCTTCCAAACAAACAAGAGTAAATATACAGAGACTTACTTTAGAAACAGAGAGAGGTGGTTTTGAATAGAGTCACCACAAGGATCTGCACATGTCAGTGAGCTGCTCCTGTCGGTGGTCTGCTCCCGTCAGTGAGTCCCACCTGTCAGTGAGCTGCTCCTGTCGGCGATCTGCTCCTGTCGGCGATCTGCTCCTGTCAGTTGTCTGCTCCTGTTTGCTTCTGTCACTGTGCTGTAGTTAGTCTTTATGGTGTCAGAGGAGAGTGCAGATTAAACGTCCCTCTGGTGTCGTCGGTGTAACACATTCAAAAGACCCGTCTCTCACAGTGACAGCGAAGGACAGAAGCACATCTGCTGCTCTTCAGGAAGTGACAGGGACAATTACAGGCCACATATTAGACTAATGCAACTCCTATAAGATATGAACAGCGTCAGAATATTTTTACCTCCATCTGAGCAGCCAAAACACTAAAATGTCTCAACTAATGGGCCAATATTCTAACTACTGACTATCTATCTATCTATTTAAAACTGGTTACCTTTGTCTTTTATGGTGTGTATTGTCTGGGATATTGTTATGTCCTTGGGCAAGACACTTCACCACCTGATAGCAACAGAAGTGCAGTATCGTGGCAACCAGAGCTACGTCCTTACCTCCGTCCCTCCAGACCTATCTCGCACTAACCATTTGAGAATATGTTACAGATTTAGCCAATAGGAACTTCTAATATAATTCCATTCTAAATGAAACTAAACTGGATACTTGAAAATTACATATTTAAGATGATCGTCCTTAGAAATGTACATATAAAACCAATTATTAGGCACAAATGGACTTGAAAGAGAGAAAAGTTAAGTTGGTTAGTTTTTGAAATGTGTTATATGCAACACCCCAAACCATCAAAACTGATCAACAATTCTCATTCAGAAATGGCCTTCAAGCATCACATCTGCTTTGAATACAGAGCAGGGTCTGAATACACGTTTCCACTGCCTCTTGAATCCAGATGTTGCTGTTTACCTTCTTCACTCGTCTATCCTCTCCTCCCTCATCTACACACCATCAGCCCCGGGCAAAAGCAGTCATTTACCCACTACAGGCCAATCCCTGCGTGTTTTCTTGTTTACCATAAATGTACATGCAAACGGCGTGCATGGAAAGTGGCTAAGCTAATTGAAATGCCAGATGTCCTCCTTGTGCTACCAACGTATTTATTAGCGTACTTGTTGAAAGGGGTGAATGTTAGCGGCATCTCCTCTGGGCTGTGGGCCTGGCCAGCTGTACCCTTCATAGACATAAGCACGTAGACTTAGGAGACACTCTAGAGGTACACAGCCTGCGGAAGGAGCGAGGGCTGGATTAGCACGAGGTTTGGGATGCCCCCTCTTTATCGCACATGTGCAGTCAGGACTATCTTAGCTCGAGGACTGGTCTGTTTAGCATATTTTGGGTTGATGGGAGAAACCAGAGTGCCAGGAAACCCACCCGGACTCAGGAAGAACGGGCAAAATCTACACAGAAAGACTATGCGATCACAAGTACATACAAAGACAAGGTGCACACATGAAGTGTCTTGCCAAAGCACGCAACAATAGTATGCGTTCAGAGCATAGACCGTACATATAAATGGATGTAGCTAAAGCGCTAGCCGTCTTGTTCCAAATTGGAAGTGAGCATGGGCGCGTTTCTGGTTCAATCGACTCCAATTCCAATTGCATTGAAATGTTGTCACCCCTCTCTCTGTAACTGCTGATGTCAGGCTCATTATTGTGGTCTTAAAATGTTTGTATTAACCCGCTCTACATGATCCTGTTTTTTTTTTTATTTCGCTATTGTGCCCATAAATCAAAATATGAACATTAATAACAGACAAATCAGGCGTCTTCTTTCCCAGAGGTCGCTCTCACTAGCGTTACCAACGGGTGTGATTGACAGTGTTGCTAAACGCCCTCTCCCTGCTAAACCAGTGGGAAGGGTGGGAAGGGGTGTTACCTTCAACAGCCTTGTTCCGGATTGGCGCTTTGGTTGCTATGATACTCGCGGTCGGAATTCCAAATATGGAACTCTGCTCCAAATTGGCCCCTATAACTGCTCTAGCCTTGACGAGCTTCATTTGACTGGAGCTGAATGCTATAGGTGCACTCACTTAGTCCACCTCTTTATACAGTCTATGGTTCAGAACAGGGATCCAATCACCAACCTTCCAATTACAATCACACTAGTCATTGTCATTGTTCATTTCCAGAAAATTGCAGAAAAACTGAAGAACTGTAGGGCTGTTAAGTGCGATGTCACTTCCGGGTCCAAGGCACGTCAACTGATTGAATATATTCAAAATGTTTTGCAGTTTCCTCTTTTTATCGAAAATACATCTTGCATTAGAAACGGATCGCAGTCATTTAATGCTAGCAAGGTTAAAGTTTTATAGAAAGGCTGAGATATGAAGCTAGTCTAGGCAGTTAGTGAGACATACACACAATATCTCTGTAATCTCTGGGCCGAAATGAAACACAAACAAATCACAAAGCTCGACATCTTCTCTGTCAGTAAAAATAAACAAAAGTTTTGTTTTTTTTTATTCACAGTGGCTTCAGAAAGTGGTGCCATTATTCAAGTCCAAAACCGTGATTACTGTCGGTTGAAAGGACTATAATTAGATAGGCCGACCCTGTCCTGTTGCATTCTCACATATCACCACTAGATGCTATCTATGTTACTGCTGTCTGGTACTGTGCCAGCTTTGGCCTGACAGAAGACCAGACTGCATAGGTTAGTCTGAAGAAAGGCCAGGTGAGGGGCGGGGGAGGATTGGGGGGCCTGGTTTCACATCTGCCCTGTATTGTTGAAAAAAAATAAAAAATTAAACTTTCAGATGGGATGAGATTAATATTGCAGATTTGTGAACCTAACCCCAAACAAATCACGATAAGGGTCAAGTAACTCTTCCATGGCGTTACTGTACATGCGCCATACACCCACCATCTAGAAACTATGACATCATCAAATCCTGAAATCATCATATTAGCAGGAGGTTTGGGACGCCCGCTCTTTATCGCCACAAGCGCAGTAGAGAGGGCATTTGGCACCTTGGACTGACGCTACGGAGCCGCCAAGTCCAAATGTACACTGGAATTAACAGCAGTGAAGCCAGAGAAGTTATTATAAGTTGCCCTGAGGCGACGCTGACAAAACGCACGAGACTAAAATGACATTATTATGTTAGCGCGGCTCTATCTTGTGTGTGGATTTGCACCGAAATAGCCTAATAGTTCTTCAGTTTTTCTTCAAAAATCGAAGAATGCAAAGGCGATGACTAGAGTGGTTGTGATTGGAAGGTTGGTGGTTGGATTCCTGGTCTGAATGCAAACTGGTGTTGTGTCCTTAGGCAAGACATTTCACCCATGTGATTGAGGAGCCTTTCTGTGTGGATTTTGCATATTTCACAGAAGTCCGGAAGGGTTTCTGGGCGCTCTGGCTTTCCCCATCCACTTAAAATATGCATAATGGACTAATCTTCCAGCTAAGGTAGTCCAGACCAAGACTAGCTCAAGATCTGGAGATGGGTCCTGACCATAGACTGCATAAATAAGTGGATTAAGAGAGTGTGACGTCACCCATAGCGTTTGGCTCCAGTCAAATAAAGCTCATTGAGGCTAGAGCAGTTATAGGGGCCAATTTGGAGCCAAGTTCTATATTTGGAATTTCGACCGCGAGTATCATAGCAACCAAGGGGCCAATCTGGAGCAAAGCCGCTGAAGGTAAAGCCCCTTCCCACCCACACCGCTGGTTTGGTAGGGGACGCCTGATTTGTCTCTTATTAATGTTCATATCGTGAGTTACGGACACAATAGCAAAATAAAAGTACAAGGAACCAAGTAGTGCCACCAGGTAAAGTTACAAGTCAGATCTATGGAGAAATGAGTCCACTCACAGTAAGAATATATGTTTTACAAGTTATTAGTTTAGGAACAAAAACACCTGCAATTGTATAAATGCAAGATGAGTGTAATGCCATAGTTTGGAACATTTCTGGCAAAGCAATAACATAGATCTACATATTTGCACTGTATGTTTCACCATTAAATGTATCTATCTCCAGGGAGACAAGCAGATCTGTGAAAAGACAAGCCAAAGTAAAAATGTATGTATTTCAAGCTGTTTAATGCCATACTTTGGAACATTCCTGACAAAGCAATAATATATATCTACATGAGCACTGTATGTGTCATTAATCTATCTATATGGAAACAAGCAGGTGGTGCCATGTGGTAAAGTTACAAGTCAGATCTGTGGAAAGACAAGCCCGCTCACAGTACTGAAAACACCTTAAATTGTAAACATGCAAGATAGATTAAGATTAAGTCTAATGCCATACTGCGGAACATTCCTGGCAAAGCTATAGTCGATCTACTTGAGCACTGTGTATGTTTCAACTTTCATCATAGACCATAAAAAACATAAACAGCGGACGCAGCATTCAGAGCTCGCCCATATAAAGCCAATGGGACTGAGGCATGTCCTGTGAGGTTTATGGCCCTTGGAGTTTTGGAGTTACGAGCGCATTCAAAGTGCCATTTCTACATATTCTTCATGTTTTAATCAAAGAGCTTTATGTCCATGTCTGATGATGTACTTCGTTTCAGGAAATAGTCTGATCCCGATCGTAAATATCTGACTCAGCCTTTCAGAGCGTGTTAAATAAAGACTGTATTTCTCAGATCATGGATGGGTTTAAGCACCATCATAAAGTGGAATTGACTTAAGTGTACACCAGGAATAAACAGGAAGTGGGACTGAATTTTTCGGGGATTTTCTATGGACTACAATGGAGCGTCTAAGTGTACAGACAAATAATTCTGGAATTTTATTAACCCAGATATCGAAGAATCCAATATTTAACCAGGCTTTAATTTGGACTAAACATAGACTAAACCAGGTATATGCCATTTCTAATCCAAGCCTAAATAGGACTACTTGGACTAAACAAGGTCAATACTAAGACTAAACCAGGACTAAACCATGTCAATACAAGGACTAGACCAGGACTAAACTAGGTCAATACTAGGACTAAACCAGGACTACACCAGGTCAATACTTGGACTAAACAAAACTTTAACTGTTTCCAAACCTGAATTAGATTATAAACCAGAACTTTTTTTATAGCACTTTTCCACCTTCAAGGCACTCACCCATTCACACACATATTCATACACCAATGTACACAGACACTGGGGGTGAGGTGGATCTGACCACTCAACCAATGATGTTTATGTCAGGAGCAGGATTCAAACTACCAACCTTCAGATCAGTGGACAAACACTTTACCAACTGAGCTACTGGTCAGTATCTTGGTCCAAACCAGGACTAAATCAGGACTGTACAAGACTTCTTTTGCTCGGTATGGCTTAAAATTGACAATATAGGGTTTTTTTTTCCAATCTGAGGGGTTTTCAGTGCTATAAAATGCTTGCCACAGATCTAACCTGTAACTAGTCTCCAACACTGTGGAACATCCCAGGCCATGCAATAACATCTCCATGGACACAAGCAGGAGGACCTTCCAAATGAAAAATTACATATTGCACCTTTGACATGGCTATAACCCCAAGTATCCCACATACCACCGTTTGTCCTGGCCCCACATATTGAGAACCCTTACATTCATCCCAGTGAAAGTGTATTCTAATTCCTCATTGTAATTCCCGTCACGTGTGTGTATGTGGTTCCTGTATATGTCCGTGGTTCACATGGTGGTACACCTCAGCACTTTTGCCCCTGTCAGACGATCATGTGTGTGGACGTGTCTGCCCTGAATATCCAATAACCTGCTCCTCATGCAATTCAAATGAGGCTCTTTCCTCGGGAGGAGGCCGCTCTCTGCTCCATTTAGGAATGAAACAAGGAATTATGCATTGTCCACAAACTCAAAGGGGTTTTTTCTCTATTCAACAAGGTTCTGCAGTCCTCTGAACAACTGGACATGTTTTACACGTTTGTACGTTTGTTGCTGCAAGATTTTTAGATGTTTGGAAATACTTTTGTAATCACACGGGTCATGTAAGTATCACTGAACACTTCAAAACTGAATCTAATTTTCCTGTATACCAAAATGTGCAGACAGTAGATTACGTTCACCTGAATGTATAACTTTCAAAACTGACTATAGTTTAAAACTGAGCTGGAGGACAGAATTCTATGGTAGACTGCAGTCAGATTTGGCTTGGTTTATGTTATATGGGCAGCAGTAGCGCAGTTGGAGTATTTGTCCACTGATCCAAAGGTTGGCAGCTCGAATCCCGCTCTCGACATAAACATCACTGGTTGAACGGTCGGATCCACTCGCCCACAGGTTGGCGGTGTGATTCCAGCTCCCACAGATGAATGCTGTTGTTGTGTCCTTTGGTCTTTGCTTTGAAGGTGGAGAAGCGCTGTATAAAAATGTGACTATTTAATATCTCTGTAATTACTGGCCCTGCCCACATGAAACAAAAACTGGCACAAAGTTCAACGTCTTCTCTGTCAACACACATGTAATTTGAATCTTTTTTCACAATAAGTAGAAAGATAGATGGATGGATAGATGGATGGATGGAAGGACAGACTGATACCAAAGTGATACCTGCTCTCCATCTGAAATGAACAGTTCTCGAACATGAACACAGCCTTTACTGTTGTCTCTAAAGCTGATGGGAAAACCACAGATCTGCTTACAGGTGGATGATGCTATCAAAAAAATCATTTATTTTCATTCCAGCTCTTTTTGCTGTTTCATCAAATCCACAATAAGTGCTCAGGACTAAAGGCAATATTATATTCAGATCACACATACTCAACTTTTTGACATTTTTAACCATTATATCGTTGATCAAAAATAAACTACCTTAATGAGTGTTTTGCTTCACCCCCGCACCTCTTCCTTTTTTATTTATCGTTTTTTTAAAGAGGGGGTATTTTACTTCTATGGGCTATTAACTGCTAACACATAACATTTAGGTCACCAATTAGGTCACTCCTCTTTCAAATCACAATCAGCTGCATCCCACTAATGAAACTACTGCACATCACATCAGGTTTGTCAAGTTGTTGTGTACAGTTTAGTCATGTTTTTGTATATTTATGGAAAATTGTCGTGTGGGAGCATGGGTGACGTAGGCTTGTGGGCGGAGCATTGCACAGAATCTTACAGCTAACCATAAGGAGGGTGAATAGGGCCAGGGAGAGATTGCTAAATTACTCAAACATGCCTGGATGACATCTAAAACCTCTTCAGGCATGTTTTTGATGAGGGAACATGGTAGAAAGCTCAAAAAATCTATTTTGCATAACACCCCCTCTTTAATATAACTTCAGTAGAATAGATCTCTAACCAAACTCTTTTGTGTACTTATATATTCTTTCTCTGCACTTGACCCATGCTGACACTTTTTTCCACATGTGAACCTGGTCAGGGGTACCTAGCTGGACACAGGGAGAACATACAAACTCTACATGGTTTCTTGGTCCGGGAATCAAACCCAAAACCTTTCTTCTACTATGGCAGTGGCTCTCAAACCTTTCACATCAAGTACCAACAAAGAAAAGATTTGGCTTCCTGAGTACCACTAGAACAACTACATAACTGATACTTTGCAGTGACATCACGCTGGGGGGATTCTACATGTATCTCTATGGCCAAACATGGCAAAACAGTTTTTAGATTGTCTGAAAACTCAAGAAAACTGATTTAAACAGCACATTTTCAGGAGCCTGTGATGAATCTGATCGTTCATGGTCCTTTTTAGGAGTTTGATTTTCAACAAAAAGGTGAGAGTGACTAACGGTTGGCTAATGCTAGCTAGCTCGTGACTGTAATGTTACTTAAGAGAAAAAAACAGCTCACCTGTTGTAGTTTCAATTAAGTCTGTTCTTTATGTTCAGATTGTGTTAAAACTCAGGTTAAAGTCTAACTTGAGTCACAGAGCTTCAGACAGAGCAGTGCCCACCGTTAGCGTCACACCCCCAGGGAATGTTGATGACATCAGCTGCAGAGTATCAATAGAACTATTCCAGGTCTAATCTAGGGGTAAACCAGGTATAAAAAGTGGACTACGTCATTCTCACTGTAGTTCTAAACAAGAAATGAGTACCACCCAAAGTAGCTCGCGTACCACAGTTTGAGAAACACCGTACTATACTTTGCTCAAAACTTTTCAAATCGCTGCTTTCTTCACATAACAAAACCCCCAACCTGAAACGTTCATGTTCAGGCTTATCTCCACTATCGGCCGTGTCTGCCATTTCTGTCCTGCTTCTAATCTGCGAGGATCTCTGTGCTATTATTCTAAATGTCACCACATTCAAATAAAGAGGAGGGCTGAGCCAACCCAAAGACACACACTGAATTCAAAATGGCTCCGATCCCCACTTAGCCACAGAGAGTTTTATTCTCATAACAACCTCCACCTCTGAAGCTGACAACACCAAAGAGATTAAAAATAGATGGGGCAAATAAAATGAAAGAGGAGGCTAAAACGATGCATTTTGTTACTTCTCCAGTCTGCTCAGAATGTTTAAACAAGTTCCAACCAAAATATCTGTTGGAAAGTCCTCGGTGTACTACGGAACATTTTTGGATGGAGGTCTGACACTTGTTTCGATGGAGAAGTTATGGCTTTGCGTGTTCCACTGTATGGCATTAAACATATCGTTAAGGAGCCCAGCAGGAGGCGCCAATTTACACCAAGGTAGAGGCTCACTCACAATAAGTACGTTTAATGCCGTACTGTGGGACATTCTGTGCAAAGCAATAACGTTTCCATGGAGAATTGTGACCACTGCCATATTCATTATCAACAATCAAACTATATCTTTTGGATGCGCCCTCAAGTTCTCAAAAAGTCATCAAAATGTTGCATAGGTGAAGTTACAGGTCAGAGGCGTGGAGAACCTCACTCACTCACAATCAGTACGTTTATAATGCCGTACTGTGGGACAATCCGTGCAAAGCAATAACATCTCCATGAAGATTTGTGACCCCTGCCATATTCATTATCAACAAACAAAATATAATATCTTTAGAATGAGAAAAAGTTCTCAAAATGTTGCATGAAACTGGAAGCTGTAGGTCAAGTTACAGGTCAGATCCATGGAGAAGCTCACTCACTCACAATCAGTATGTTTAATGCTGTACTCTGGGACATTCCGTGCAAAGCAATAACATCTCCATGAAGATTTGTGACCCCTGCCATATTCATTATCAACAAACAAAATATGAAATCTTTTCAATGAGAAAAAGTCCTCAAAATGTTGGATATAACAAGAAGCTATAGGTCAAGTTACAGGTCAGATCCGTGGAGAGGCAAGCCTACTCAGAGAAAGAATAAACTTTTTTTCAACGCAATAAAAAGAAATAAAGAAGAAATGAAATGGAAGCAAGATGGATCCATTCAATGCCATACTGTGTAATATTCAAGTCAGCACAATCACATCTCCATGGAAACCCGCTCTACCAGAAAAGTTGCACATTGATAAAGTTCATGACGGTCCCAAAGTGTTTCTGTAATATGTTGTGATCCATCATCTTCTGAGCAGCTGTCAAACTCTCATCACAGGAAGCATCTGAAATTGAAACAAGACAAGATAAAAATGTCACTGATTCTTAAGTGACATTTAAATAAACAGATGTGGTTGTTATGGTTACGGCTGGTTGGAGCTAATCTCAGCTACTTTGGGCGCAAGCACAAATGACTTTAGCATATCTACAAAATGATATCTAATACGTTAATTAATACCACAGTGTTGTAAGGCATCCTGAAGGTTAAATGCAGTTATTTGGCTTTTTTCTGCCACTGATGAGCATTTAATTGATACTGTGCAGCTGATGTTGTCAACATTCCCTGGGGGTGTGATGCTAAATTAAGGCACTACTCTGTCTGAGGCTGTTACTGAATTTAGACTTTAATCTTTAACATAATCTGACCAGAAAGAACTGACTTATTGAGCTATATGAAACAAGACAAGATAAAAATGTCACTGATTCTTAAGTGACATTTAAATAAACAGATGTGGTTGTTATGGTTACGGCTGGTTGGAGCTAATCTCAGCTACTTTGGGCGCAAGCACAAATGACTTTAGCATATCTACAAAATGATATCTAATACGTTAATTAATACCACAGTGTTGTAAGGCATCCTGAAGGTTAAATGCAGTTATTTGGCTTTTTTCTGCCACTGATGAGCATTTAATTGATACTGTGCAGCTGATGTTGTCAACATTCCCTGGGGGTGTGATGCTAAATTAAGGCACTACTCTGTCTGAGGCTGTTACTGAATTTAGACTTTAATCTTTAACATAATCTGACCAGAAAGAACTGACTTAGTTGAGCTATAACAGGTGAGCTGATTTGTGCTGTTAAACAAGTCCCTCTCAAATAACATTACAGTCACAAGCTAGCTAGCATTAGCCAACAGTTTTTCAGTTAGTCACTCTCACCTTTTTGTTGAAAATCAAACACCTAAACAGGACCATGAACGCTCGTATTGATCACAGACTCCTGCAAATGTGCTGTTTAAATCCATTTTGTATTTCCATTTTGTCTTAAAAAAATAATTGACAGCCTTTGCTAATGTGTGCATTGTGTCACCATGGTAACCGCTGAACATTCCACAATAGCGATACATGTAGAAAACCCTCAGCGTGATGTCACTGTCAAGCAACAGTAGATCCTTCCAGTGTTTGTACAGACCGCGTGCATTCTAAAGCCTGGAACCATTTAATATGTTATCTTGAATATATTTCCAATGGGAGAGTTAGCGTTAGCCTCCAAACATCACAGACTATGAAAAACCAGCGCTGTTTCCGCGAATGACGAACACATGACCACACGAAGTAACACCAGAGCCTCGTTAGAAATCATCACTATGTTTGGCACTGTTTTACATCGATCATTAGCGCTAGCGGCTAGCGGCGAAATTGGCGTACAAGCTAACAACCACGTAATAAACATTTAAATCAAAAATTATGCTGGACAAATATGCACCAAAAGTATAGCAGTTACAATTTAATTTTAGTTTTATTTAATCAAACACCAGAAATCCTGCAGATATTGTTGTGCATTAGAAACTGGAGCTGGAAGTTAGACATTGGCTCGTATTCAAACTAAATAAGATGAAATTATGGTCATATATTGGCTTGTGTTACTCGTTGCCAAATGTAACAAACATAAGCCACAACCATTTGTCTGCATCCACTTCAATTTTATTTATTTATTTTTTCCAGTCCTATTAAAATGAATGGGACAGAATGTTAATACCAGTACGAGGCTGTGTGTGCAACAAAGCTAAAGGGACGATATAAAGCACCTCTCTTCTGGCTGGTTAATACTTTGCTTTAGTACGTGATTGATCTCTCCCCTGTCCCCCTGCCTGCTGTCTGCCTGCGGGGGGCGATACGGAGCGGCGTTGGGGGGAAGGGGGGGGGTGATCTAAAACCACAGGTGTTATAAGGGTGTTTATAAGGGCTAATAATGAACGGCCTCCAGCGTCATGTTAATCACCATTATAAAGAGTCCACCCGCGGCACTGGCATCTGACAAAGTGATATGAGCCAAAAGCAGCGGCAACACGCGAGGACCACAGAAATACACAGAAATACGCAGAAATATACAGCAATGTCAAACCAGGAAACAGGCAAAAAGGGGGTCTGAGCCGTAGTTCAAAAGGATTTCATTTTCAATATTTATCTGTAAACTGCACAAAGTATGTTGCCTGGGATCCAGAACACACACTTCCTCAATACTTTAGGAAGATGTTTTCAGAAGGGCGTGATTGACAGGTGGATTAGCCAATCAGGGACATGCTTGGTCTGTTCATATTGGGAAAATTTAAGGAAAAAATTATCACAGGGGGCTGGAAAACATTGTGGATTTCTGCAGAATCACTAAACTCTGACGTGAGAGGAATGTGATTTTATTTGTAAATCATAGGTGACCAATGAGCTCCTTTATTTCACACGTGTCACTGAAAAAGTAATAATCTGATTGGATGATCACGTTTGACCGGGCTTGAGACGCAACGGAGGACGTGGGGACAAGACTGATGTCAATCTGTATAAAAATACAGAGCGAGATCAGTCTGGATTTGACAGGCTTTAGTTGTAAATTTTACGTAACTATCTGGGAAAATCAATGGACAAATTTCTGAAAGTGGAAGCTGAACTAAACAAGAATGAATCAAGCGTGAATGAAGCAAAATACAACTCCAGGTATGTTTACAATGAGGGAACATCATCATAAAGTGTTTGGAAGCTAAAACATGTAAATGTTCTCTGATATATCCCCTTTAAGTTTGAGAGCTTAGAGATCTGACTGCAAGATGTTGCGTAATGTCTGTATATTGTCCCTTCAAATTAAGATTAAACTAAACAAAGATGGGGGCACACACTGACGCTGCGGCTCGGCTCTCCCGGTGGATTTTATTGATTTGATCTATTTATCTGTATTACTCATTCATTAAGTCCTGTGTGTGTGTGTGTGTGTGTGTGTGTGTGTGTGTGTGTGATTAACTCTGAACCACTGTGGAGCACCCATAGACTGTATGAAGAAGTGGAAAACACTCTGTTCCACCTTGTGATGTCATGTAGTAATACAGGGAGCGCTCCACTATGTTTTTAAACTCCATACACATTCACTAGAATCATTTGGATCATTTCAGCCTTGGAATTGCCAATCTCTACTGAACTAAAGGAAAAAGGAGCTTTTAACTTGTGAACTACTGCTTCATGACATCACAAGGTGGAACAGAGCATTTTGAGCTTTGGAGATGTAGACAGACTAATAATAAAGGGTTACTCAGACATGTGTGAATGAAACAAAACACAACTCCAGGTCTGTTTTTGAGGAGGTAACAGCATTAGAACATGGTTTAAAGCTCACAAGAGTCAAATTTGCATAATATAGCACCATTAAAACAATACAACATACACACGAGAAAAATAATCTTTAAAATTTGATGATTTTGCTTGACATAAGAACAAACACTGAAATAGGTCGAACTAAATAACTTAAAACTGGAACACTGTCTAAGCTAGTTAAAACAACTCAAAATAAGTTAACATTTTGAATTCAATATTCCATGTTTTACGGTGCAGCCATGTTGGAAAGGGCAGTACAGTGTGAAGAGGCTGCTGTTATGAGGCCGTAAATCTAAACAGAACCAAAATGGGGGCTGTGAAGTTTAAGTTTGATGTAACAGGATTTACAGGGACAGTGAATGCTAGAGCAGATATACGACAGACACAGAGGCGTGAATCAGCATCGCACATGAACCTTTAAGGCCTTGTACCCGATTTCTACTGTTTTAAAAAGCAAAAAAACAGAACTAATTCATTTTAAACAGTTTGCAGTGGTCCAAAGTTATTCCTCACAACGCTCAGAGACCAGAGCGGAGTTTTGTTGTTCCAAGCTAACAACAACAACTAGCATGCTAACAGCGCACTTCCTCATTAAAGAACAAGAAAACACTTAATAATTCGATGCAGACAGCGCACAGCAGACTTATTTTGATCTCAAGAGCTGCTTATCTGTACTAAAAAGTTAAGAAGTTATATCTTGCAGGTCGGACATTTTTGGTGTAAATGCGTAATTTTCCCCCCTTTCCTCTTTAGTAAATAGTAAAAGCAGAATTTTACACTCAGACCATTGCATGTAAGTATAATTAAATATATAATGGATTGACTGTGCCTGGGTTTGACTGTGTGAAAACGCTCTTCTAAAGCTACGCGCACACATTCAAATCATTTATGCATGAATTAGCGATGTGCCCGAGGGTCTGTGAGAGCGATAAGTTAAAGTGGCAGAAAACAGTTTAAATCTGATCTCCTCTTTTCAGTTGGAAAATCAGGTACCAGCTCTCATGTGTTCTGTCATCTGTTAAAGCAGACATGTTATGCACAATTAACCTTCATGGGGTTTGGATGGTGTTAGAATAGAGGCTCGCTCATGATTAGCTGGCTCAGAGCTGCATTTTGATTGATTCATGCATGTTTGAATAACCCTCTATGGTCCTGTATTTAAAGCTGGAGCGCTCACAAAATTACAGTTCTCAACTACCCCTTATCTCCACCCACTGCCCTGTCCTTACTTTGCAGTTGGTTTTGTGCACAACAATGCACTACAATCTCTTCCTGTCCTTCCCAATTTTATCTCTATAAGGTTTTTGCCGAGTCACAATAAAATGAATAAATATTTAAAGCTCAGACAGTGGACAGGGAGCTGCAGGTGGATGTCACTGACAAATGTTAAACATAAAATGAATAAATATTTAAAGCTCAGACAGTGGACAGGGAGCTGCAGGTGGATGTCACTGACAACATGTTAAACACTACACAAATAAAATGAATACTTCACCAGAGACACTTCTGTGTTTAGAAAGAGACATGTTTGTGTCTCAATGCTAATGCTAATGCTAATTTTGAGGCATAATAAATATTAAAACAGCGCCACACACTGAAGTATTCTCCAAATAAAAATAATTGGGTAGTCTTTATTTTAATAAATTTGAATTTTAATGGGTTGTTTCTTTTGTTTACCGATTTTAATAAAAGTGACTAGTGAAGTGTTAGCTTTGAGACTCAGTGAGCTAGCTAGCGTACTGCTCTGTACAAAGCCTATTAATTTTTCAAAATCGACTTGGTCATACACGTAACATTAAAATGTGAAGTCATTTTTCAAAGCTAAAAACATGTAAATGAAAATCTGCTGTGTGCTACTGTGAGATTACAGTACGAGGGGGCGGGGCCTGTAAATTCCCTTCTTACGGTTAGCTGTACGATTCTGTCCAAGCTTCCGCCCACAAGTCTATGTCATCCATGCTCCCACACGACAATTCTCCATAAATATACAAAATCATGATACAAAACTGTACACTACGGCTTCACAAACCTGATTCTATGTGCAGTAGTTTCATTAGCGGGATGCAGCTGATTGTGTTGTAATAGCGCTCTAATGGGGGAGTGACTTAGTGCAGAGAGCAAAGGGAGGGGGGACTCAGAGCATCAAAAACGAAACGTATAAACTTATAAAATATGTTAATACGTTGTTTTTGGCGAATATAGCATTTTCAAAACAATAAAAGGAAGCGTTGTGATCTAAATATCCTGTACTTTTGTAGCCGCAGCTGCCCCAGAGCTGAGTGAAATACAGCGGCAATTCTGCAATACAACATCTCTATCCAACACCGACCACTGACGCAAAAAGCACGTCCTTATGGCAATAGTGGGTGAAGTGTTTAGCCCAAGGACACAAAAACAGTACAGCACAGAACCACCAACCGTCTGGTAACAAGGGGCCTGCTCAACTACTTTAGTCTGACTACACACTTATATAATAGTGTGTGGGGAAATGGTCAAATGAAGTACAAAAC
>KN483172.1:5762-19161 GCA_000787095.1 Periophthalmodon schlosseri | reverse complement strand
CAAATGAAGCTCATCGAGGCTAGAGCAGTTATAGGGGTGAATTTGGAGCCGAGATCATTTCCTGTTTGGAACGCGGCGGCTAGCAGGTCAGCTATGTCCATTTATATATACAGTCTATGGAATGTAAATGCATAAAAACTATAAAGAAAAAGATTCAGATCCTCAAATGAGATCCGGTTCCAATCATTCACGCTAAGGAACCGTTAAAAAGAGCCGCCTCACATCACTATTCCGCACCCTTTACTATAAAACGTGTAAAATTGCAAAGCTCTGTGCAGTTATTTTATGAATGGCATTTATCTTAGGAGCCAGCTCATCCTCACCTTATCACAACATGAAACCACACTGGCTCCTCTTGTGTGTGGCCTGTCCCTGAGCCTGACCCTGAGCCCCTGTCGACACGCGCACGCGTAGCTGAATGCTAATGAGCCCGATTAGCTTCCCCGTTGCATTCAAGAGCTACGGCGACCTGCGGGGGTCAAAGTTCAACTCGTGTTTCCACTCATGATGATGTCGTTCGTGAGGTTTAACATTAACCTTTGACCTCAAGGTTTCCTCTTTTATTTATGAACAGGCTTCAGTTGGTTAAAGATCGTTCGGAGGTCTGCAATGTTCAGTTAGAGACAATCCAATAATAAGTAGGAGGTAATCAGAAAAAACAGTTAGCATTAGCCTGTTTGAAGCATTAACCACAAGAGTTATAT
Organism: Periophthalmodon schlosseri; assembly: GCA_000787095.1. NCBI lineage: Eukaryota > Metazoa > Chordata > Actinopteri > Gobiiformes > Gobiidae > Periophthalmodon > Periophthalmodon schlosseri. The sequence goes on along the minus strand of KN483172.1, from coordinate 18,457 downwards.
TTTGTAATGTTTATTGTAAAATTATTCTTTTGGAAAATTTGTTTTATAATCTAAAGGCAGAAAACAATTCCACCATGATGAAGTTTTTCTATCTTTAATAAATGAAAATAGAACTAGTTCATTTTAAACAGTTTGCAGTGGTCCAAAGTTATTCCTCACTTACCTTACTTAACATTCTAGTGTGTTATTCACAACTCAGAGACTAAAGCAGAGTCTTGCAGTGACAGTAAGGCTAACAAAAACTATCATGCTAACCATAGACTGTATATAAATGGACATAGCTAACCTGCTAGCCTCCGCGTTCCAAACAGGAAGTGAGCATGGGCGCAGTTGCGGCTCCATCGACTCTGGCTTCAATTTACTTTATATTGAAAAGCTGTGGCCCCTCTCTCTGTAACTGCTGCTGTCAGACTCGTCATTTTGGTCTTAAAATGACTGTATTAACTCGCCCTACATGATCCTTGTATTTTTATTTCAATATTGTGTAGGTGACTCAAGATATGAGCATTAATGACAGCAGCAAATCCCCGCTATGCAAATGTTCCTGCTAGAGTTAGCAACAGGTTTGATTGACAACATTGCTAAGCGCCCGCTCCCTTACCTTCACCTTCAACAGGTAACGCTCCAGATTGGCTCTTTGGTTGCTATGATACTCGCAGTCAGGATTCCAAATATGGAACTCGGCTCCAAATTGGCCCCTATAACTGCTCTAGCCTCGATGAGCTTCATTTGACTGGAGCCGAACACTATGAGTGACTCCCTTAGTTCACTTCTTTATACAGGCTATAATGCAAACACATACCTGATTATAACCTGATTATCGGACATTAAAGAGAAATTTTGTTCCAATACGTGAGAAAAAATGGGTACAGGCCCATTGACCCATCCCAATGACAGAGCGACAAGTCAGGAGCAGAGCAATGTCAATAAGGAGTAGTTTTAAAGAAAGTCCTATTATTTTGTGTTGAAAATGACTTTGTATCATCTAAAAAAAGTTTTTATTATTTTCTGCAAGCTTGAAATATTAGTATTGTGATAACACTAGTCTGGAGTACCTTAGCTGGATGATTTGTCTATTTTTAGTTAGTAAAGCAGGAGTTAGAGAAAATACACCAAGACTTAAGGGAGGTCGGGTAAACTCCAAACCGAAAGAACCAAATAGGTCCCTCTTGTTGTGAGAAGAGAGTGCTACCCCCCGTGACGCCCAATTCTCCCATCGGATGTGCTTGGGTGGTGGAGTAAATGGTAAATGGTCACATGTTTACCACTCACCCATTCATACACCAGTGCGCGCAGACACTGGGGGCGAGGTGAGTTAAGTGTCTTGCTCAAGGACACAACAACAGCATTCATCTGTGGGAGCGGGATTCGAACCGCCAACCTGTGGATCAGTGGCCAAACACTCTACCAACTGAGCTGCCGTACAGTAAGTAGTGAACGCACAGTTACACAAGGACAACGCGCGAAATCTAAACTCTAAAGAACGAAATGCTGACTTAAAATAAATAGTATTATGAACGCAATGAGTTATAATGGGAAAAGATCATTGAATTCATTGTTTTAAAGTGGAGCTGATGGAGATTGAAATTGACTCGATGGGCACTACAAACAAGAAGTAAAACTAAGGCCAATTATAATTTTTATGAGTAACCGATTGTTTTAGTCACATCAGCTCTGCAAGTACGGCTTTAGCACTTTCGCATACGCCAATATGAAAGATAAACAGTGTTGCTTATGTAATTGGAATTTTCTGTCCGTATCGACTCGCCTCTGTTTAATCTCATCTTTCTTTCACATCATAATACGCAGCCTGGCTCTAATCAATGCGTTTAAACTAACAAATCCGCCGCATTGTAAAACTATAAGCGTCCTGTTGCGCTCGTATCGGCGCGTTTACAGAGGCATAAAATAGGGCGATAAAAACGGCATCACATCTGACTGGTCAATGAAACAGCTCTGCGGTGACTTGTATACATGCGTGGACCTGTGCTGGATACATAAAGAGGATCAATGGGGAATGTTGAGTTGTCAGTGAGTGAAGAGTAACGATATGAGGCCGGACACGCTCATAAAATACATACTGTAGTGTTGCGGTGTACGGAAGCACAGCGAAGTACTTCTGGCTGTTTATTTTCTGAACACAAGAGCAAAACAACAGCGGTCTCCAAAACAGACGAATTTATCTGTGTGAGGTTTTTGCCGAGTCACGCTAAAATGAATAAATATTTAAAGATCAGGCAGTGGACAGAGCGGCGGGTGGGTTAGGGGTCAGGGGTTAGAAGTTAAGAGGTTAGGGTCAGGCAGTGGACAGGTAGCTGCGGGTGGACGTAATGTTAAACACTACACAAATAAAATGAATACATCACCAGAGACACTTCTGTGTTTAGAAAGAGACATGTTTGTGTCTCAATGCTAATGCTAATGCTAATTTTGAGGCATAATAAATATTAGAACAACACCACAAACTGAAGTATTTCACATATAAAAAATAACTGGGTAGTCTTTATTTTAAGTTATTTGAATTGTTAATTTTATGTTTTCCGATTTTAATAAAAGTGAGTGGTAGCTCTGATACACAATGAGCTAGCTAGTGTGCACAGACGCTATGGAACCTTCACATCAACTTGTCGGCATAGCAACCAAGTGTCACATACACGTTGTTCTTGTAACACATAAACAGTTACAAGAATAACAAGAGGTGTCAACTCTGAGCCAAACGCAAAGTATCAGATCATTACACTGCGATACAATTGCTGTGTTTCAGATGACATTACATTCTGTAGGCCAGTCATATTTAATACAAACGGGGAAGATAAAATTACTATAGTTAAAATGCTGATTTGTGTTGTACGACAGTGAGTTCTTGGGTCTAGTCACTAATAAAAGTGATCAAGTTCCATATTTGTGAATTTGACTTTTAGATATTTCGTAATTATATGAAAATACAGTGTTATCAATAGAAAAATCTGGCTCTTGTCTCCAATCTGGGATTATGACATCATCGCATTCTAGAATCTGAAAACCACCAATATCCATGTGCTTGTCTCCATGGAGATGTGACTAATGTTCCACAGTATAGCATTAAGTGTATATATTGAACATGTATTTAGTTACATGTGTTTTTAACGCTCAGTCATTCATTCTTACTGTGAGTGGGATCGCCTTTGCACAGATCTGACCTGTAACATGGCATTACCCGGTTGTCCACGGAGATAGATTTTTTTGTAATTTTCTGCTAGTGTCTGCCACCTTCTTGTCTGTCTCCATGGAGATGTTATTGCTTTGCCTGGAATGTTTCACAGTATGGCATTACATCTATGTTTTTTGGCACCTGTAATTAAAGGTGTGCTGTGTAACATTTCTGGTGCAGAGTATGCCACCTGTTTGTCTCCATGGAAATTATTTTTGTTGCACAGTATGGCATTCAACACCAACATTCAACACCACCACGTTACTGGTCAGATCTGTGGAGAGACAAACCCACAGGGATGCATATTTTCCAAGATATTCTTTTAGCAATGAAAAATACCTGTATTTGAATAAATGCCAGATAGATTTGGTTTGGTTTAATGCCACACTGTGGAACATTCCTGTCAAAACAATAACGTCTTCACAGGGGCAAGCAAGTGGTGGACACCGTACCACAAAAGTTACATAATACATCTTTAAATAAATGTAAGATAGATACATTTAACCCAGTGGAACCTTTTAGGCAAAGCAAAAACTCTACCCTACTGTCAGGTGGCTGAAAAGTTCCATAATGCACCTTTAAATTTTCTTTTTCACTGCCATCAGTACATGGCCACTTTTTAAAATTTTCGTACACAGTGATACACTCAGGATTCGGCAGTGTTGTGTAGTAATTTTGGTACAAATGAAAAAAAAATCCGCTGCTCGCTAGTGTGATGTGCAGCTATCCGTAGGGGGCTCTTTGTTATAATGGCATTTACGACGACGTCAGCTCCCCACACAGAAGTCAGCGGATTTGTTTCTTTTATTAAGTCGTTTTCGATGAATATTGTAATTTAAAATGTGCAAATTATAACATAACTACCCACGGGTGCCGTAGATTATAACTATAGAGCAGACACAAGCAGTATAGACCTGCTTTAAATGGACAGTATTACTCATTTTGTTTTATGCTGCCACGGCAACCCTATTTTCTTACTGTTGGCGTTACATTTGCTCATCTTACCGCTCGTGTCCTTATTCGCTCTGACGGTGAACTCTGCTTCCCTCCAGATAATGCTCTAACGCTGGATACGCACATGACAAAAGGCTCCTCTCCTCCGTGTCCTCCAAATGTGTCTAAATGATGAAATAACGCACTTTTCCACTGCCTTTAAAAGCCTCGTGTTGCCACTGCCTCAGCCACATTACTCGCTTTAGTTTGGGTCCAGGAAAATGGTTTCATTCGTTTGGTTTCCAGCTGGCAGGGCTGCAGAGGAGATGCGATTCTCCAGTAGCCTGATCTGTAATGCGTTATCTGCTCGTGATAAGCTCAAAGCACTTTTCGACCAGCGCGCGTTCAGGGCCACGACTCCTGGGCTCTGATGAATGGATTTACTCGGCTGGTTTCAAAAGCAAAGTCTGCCCCTGTGGTCCGGGGGATTCAAGATGGCCGCTGTCAAAGTGAAGGGCCAAATAAAGAGGAAATGGGGGGATTGGAGAAGAGATGCAACATACAGGGGGGTGAGGGAAAACTCATCTGTGGTCCTTCAGTTGTTTAGTTCAATATTAGGAAACATTTACTTTAGCTTTAAGCCACGTTATAATGTTGTTACCTCCTCAAAATGATCCCTGGAGTTGTGTTTTGTTTCATTCACACATGTTTGAGTAACCCTTAATTATTAGTCTGTCGACATCTCCAAAGCTCAAAATGCTCTGTTCCACCTTGTGATGTCATGAAGCTTTAGTTTTAAAATTAAAAGCCCCTTTTACCTTTAATTCAGTAGAGATTGGTAATTCCAGGGCTGAAATTATTCAAATGACTCTAGTGAAGGTGTGTGGAGTTTAAAAACACAGCGGAGCACTTCCTGTATTACCACTTGATGACATCGCAAAGTGGAACAGAGTGTTTTATGTTTGTTTGTCCAGAAACCTGCTCACAGTAAGGATGCTTGTTTTTCTCCGCTTTTTTTTCTGTGACTTAAAAACAACCAGCCAACAACCATATTTTTGGTTTGAAAGTTCCATACTCTGACTTTAAGGTTGTAAAATTAGCCTACAAAGAACTCATCTGAAATGTAGTACCCCCTAATAAGTGCTTGAGTACCTCCAGGTCCCGGTACCTCTGGTGGGGAAAAACACTGTGGTAGATCATCCACCCATGTGCATGGTTGTGTCCTTGGGCAACGCACTTCACCCGTCCTGCCAGTGTCTGTGGTGTGTGAGTCAGAATCAGTGACTGCCATATTAAGTGATCAAAATTCACAACTTGCTTCGGCGGTGCCCCATAAAACAGTGAATAGTAATAATAAAAGATAAACAGGGATAAAACAGGGACACGTATAAAAGTAATGTGCCAATAAAGTACTTCTGAATATAAAGACAAAAATATACAGTATGGACAGAACAACAACAACGACTGGGGGTTGATAGCACACATTTGCATCCCTCTATCAATACTCCAGGGCATCTGTGGCTATTGGATAAATAATACATGAATTGTCTCCGTGGTGAGATGTGTCTTCTGCGTTTGACCCATCCTTCAGTTGGGCGACCTGTCGGGAGCAGTGGGACCTGTTTCCAGATTCTGAGCCAGGTTTGGTCAGGCTGGAACACCTAAGGTCGGCTAGACATTTTAAAATCTTAAAGAGGCGGTATCACACAACTATGGGGTATTAAAGAGGGGGTATTTTACTTCTATGGGGTATTAAAGAGGGGGTATTTTACTTCTATGGGGTATTAAAGAGGAGGTATTTTACTTCTATAGGGTATTAAGAGCTAACATATTATATAGATCACCATGTTACCATTGATGAAAATTATCCAAAAAGAACATATTAACATGTTTAGCAAGTTTCAGTTTCATTGTGATGCTCTCTTTGCTCCTCGTGCTGAGTCACTCCCCCTTCAGAGCACTATCACAACACAATCAGTGTGCAGCTAACCATAAGGAGGGTTCAAATAGAGCCCAGGAGAGATCACTAAATTACTCAAACATGCCTGGGCGACATCTCAAACCTCTTCAGGCGTGTTTTTGATGAGGGAACAGCGTTATAACGTGGCAGAAAGCTCCAAAAAGTCGATTTTGCATAACGCCCCCTCTTTAAGGACATGCGGACATTTTGTAACCGTTATTTGTCTCACATGAAGGACGCAGACACCACACACTTTTCATGTTTTATTAGGAAAGAGTTTCTGTCTGTGTGGAGGACGGAGCAAGAGTCACGTGATCGAGCGGGGTCATAATGAAAACAAAAACGCGAGGACACAAGGCGAGCGGCGTGCCTTTCCACGCTCTCTTATTCACAGCAAAATTAAAAAAAAAAAAACTGTTCTCATTGGCTGTTGCTAAGCTAAGGAATAGACTCGATACCGATTCCACTTTATTTAGACAATAAAATGTGATCTTCAACGTTAAATGGTAGGACTTTCTTTTATATTCCCATGTGGCCTTATACTTGTTCTGATACAGCTCAAGATCGTTCTAAAGATATTCAGGAAAGGTTCATTTCTGTCCTGTGAATGTGACTTTTTTAGTATCGATACCCGCTCAAATGAGTATCCAGTTTCGATACTAGCTTTAGCATCGATCAGAATCAGATTTTCGATAGTTTTAACAACGCCACCACAAATAATCGCTTAGCTTAGCGCTCAAAACATTCAAACTCCAAACACAAAAATCCCCCGTTTAAGAATTGCACCAGGGACCCTCTTGTTGTGAGGCGATGGTGCTTGCTGCTCATAAGAAGGAGGAGTTTGAGAGTGACAGACAGACAGACAGACAGACAGACAGTGTGAAGGACGATGGGAGAGCGAGACAGCGTCGCCACGGCAACAGGTGTCAATCAGCGCGACCTCACTGTCCCCCGAGGATACTTAAGGACAGGCGCACATGGGACACACTTCACACTCTTCTATTGTCGGTTCAAACATAAATAAATTAAACGTATACAAACGAAAGATTAGCAAACTTTATGAATTTATGGGGGCGTGGCTTTTCGGACGCGGATAGAAGAAAAGGCGATCAGTTGTACCCACGGGATTACGAATTATGAGATATATGGGGCTGTTGCCATGGCGATAAACAGTTTAAAACCAAAATATTGCACGGGGAAAAGCCGTCAGTGTTGTATATAACAGGAAGCTGCGGTCCATGAAAAAGTCGTGATATTAAAGTTGAATGTATTTGCCCTAAATGGGACGATGATGTTTTCTTTTTCCGTTGTACCAAAACTAGAATAGATTTTAGGAAAGATGAAAGATTACCTCAGAAGCATCGCCTGATTCTGTCACACGCGCTTATGTGTTTTTGCAAAAGAACTTTTAACCCGCATATTCCCTGTATTTTCACTCTATATCCTGGTTTAGTTATAACTTATCTTAAAGCCACACTATGTAACTTTTGAGCCAAAAAACAGACTAAAGTAAAAGCATGTTTTTTTTGTTTTTGGTTGAGTTCATTGGACTGTAAAACTTAGGAAAACATGCATCCTGACAGTGAGCGAGCTTGCATCTCCACAAACCTGACTCTTACCTGGTGTAGAGGAGGCCCTTTTTCTGCTTGTTTCCATGGAAATGCTGTTCCTTTGCTGTTCCCCCCCTGTGCCTATATTCTTTTCAGCGGAAACTCTTTGGAGACTGTGTTGGTAAAATGCGCAAAACATATAACGCTGGACTGGGTTGGAGAATGTTCCGACGTATGGTTTTAACTTTCTGTTTCCATGGAATCATACAGGTGACGTGCCAACTCCAGAAAGTTACATACTGTACCTTTAATGAATGAATGAAAAATAATATGTGATTTGCTGTGGGTTAAAATGTACTGAGAATCCAAAGGTCACGTGAAAAGCCCATGCAGTAGAATAGAACGCTCCAAAAAGTCCCAGACCCTTCCTGTTGTCATGGCGACCCAGAGTTTGGCCCTGGTCGGGTTTGTGTCGTGGTTTATGTAGAGTAAATGTGATTGTTATTGAATAGTGCTGTGCCAACGAGAGGTGAGTCACGAGGAGCTGTCTCAGACTCAGCCTCTGTCAAAGTCAATACAAAGTGTCCACGGCTCAGGGACTGATTCTCAATGGAGTGGAACAAGAAGACATTTTATACAGTCACCGGGGCAACAGGACTCTTTCTAAAGCCCTTTCGTGATATTTTATCCGTCCCTCGCCCGCTGAAAGAAACCTCGCTTCAAAGACGGGGTATTACGCAAAATCGTTTTTATTTTTTCACTTTCTACCTTATTGTAATGTTGTTCCGTCATGAAAAACATGCCTGAAGAGGTTTTACATGTCATCCATGTATGTTTGAGTAATTTAGTGATCTCTCCCGGGCCCTATTTCAAACCTCCTTGAGATTCTGTGCAATGCTCCGCCCACAAGCCTACGTCACCCATGCTCCCACACGACAATGCTCCACAAATATACAAAAACACGATACAAAACTGTGCACTACAACTTCACAAACCTGATGTGATGTGCAGTAGTTTCATTAGCGGGATGTGCGCTGACTGTGTTGCGATAGCGCTCTGAAGGGGGAGGGGCTTAGCACAGAGAGCAAACGGATGAAACGTGTTAATATGTTGTTTTGGGTGAATATAGCATTTTCAAAACAATAAAAGGAAACATGGTGATATAAATGTTATGTGTTACTGTTAATACCCCATAAAAGTAAAATACCACCTCTTAATACCCCAATAGAAGTAAAATACCTCCTCTTTAATACCCCATAAAAGTAAAATACCACCTCTTTAATACCCCATAGAAGTAAAATACCTCCTCTTTAATACCCCATAAAAGCAAAATACCTCCTCTTTAATACCCCACAGAAGTAAAATACCCCCTCTAAACCCAATGGTTTGAATAGGAATGTGTGTTCATTTGGTCAGAGACACATTTGAACACATTTTGAGTTTCTTGCTTTGGTGGCTTCACCTTGGGACTGCAGATGGAGACAAGCTGCAAGATACAGTCTGGTACAAAACATCTCTGTAATGTTTCTTAGATTAATGCTCTTGTACAGACTAAATCAACTAAAACTAAAGCTACTTATTTCCAGGGAGAAGTTCATGAGTTAAAGACATGGACTTATCTGGACCCGGGAATAACTGAGGCTCAAAGTCTCAGAAGAAGCAGCTGAAAACAGGTCAGTACTGGCAACGCAAAAATATGATATTCAAAGACTTGTATTTTCGTAAATAAGGTATTTGTTAAATCAGACCTATTCTGCAAAATTGACTTTTCAGAGCTTTTAACCATGTTATAGTTGTTTCTTCTCACCATTTACTCACCCAGAGTTGTATTTGGAGTGATTCATTCATGTTAGACCAGATCTTTAATGGTTATTTTTAAGATGCCATTTTACCGATTCTAAAATTCAAAATGTGGTCATGATTCACATTTTACGGCAAGTTAATGATGGCAATATTTTCAAATACAACTTTTTTTTTTTTTTTTATTATTGGTTAAAATTACATCTGGCTTTTAAAATGTTGGGCAAAAATAAAAATGGTCTAAGAACTTTACAGTTGGTACATGATCACAAACATGACACTGTCCAGATGAAACGTGCCTGCTGCTGTATTCATGCTGCGGTCACTTGTTATTCCACAGTGTGTCCTGTTTAGACAGAGGAGGATGCACTACACACATACACACACAGGGGGCGGCGTTACGGTTTGAATATTCATTTAATCAACAGAGTCATCAGTGTGTCTGTGTTCTAATCAGAAGTGACACCGGAGACTGAAATAACCCCAAACACCACACACATGAATGTATTTTTGTATCTGACCTTTATTTAAGAGGAAAGCCCCACTGTACGTCTTTAACAGCAGAGTCCGGATCCAAGATTAGACCGTGATGGAAAATGGGAAGAAGACGTGGAGATGTTATAGCTTTGCCTGGAATATTCCACACTATGGTATTGAACGTATCTATCTCTATTAGGATTAAAGTACACAAATATCAGATATCAATACTAAAAATACTATAAAAACAGTATCAATACTAAAATCACACAAACCAGGACAAAACTGTACTTTTCCTGAAGAGTTTTAGAAGAGGACCACATGGTAAAATAAATCATTCTGGTATCAATATCCGTATCGAGTGTCAAGCCGATTCTTTAGTGAATGTAATCTCCATGGAGACAAGCAGGTGATGTCATCAGGCCAAGTTACAGGTCAGATCTGTGGAGAGGTGATTCCATTCACAGCAGGTTTTATTTGAGCAATAAAAACACTGTTAATTGAATAAATGTGTGATAGATACATAGATGACATCACCAGCTTGTCTCCATAGATACACGTGCCATATTATGGAAAATGCCAGGCTTTGCAAGAACATCTCCACGGAGACAAGCAGGTGTCGGAACACCCACAGAAAGTTACATAGTGCACCTTTAAATATAGCAGCTTTTTGCTAGCCACTGCCACTGTGATGCTGTCATTTAAAGAAACAGTACGTAACAGTATGAACGTCACCTGTGAGAGTCCATGGAAACAGAAAGTTAAAACCATACTTCGGAACATTCTCCATTGAGATATATAGACATTTGATGCCATATTCCCATGGAAACAAGCAGAAAGAGGCCCTCCTGTCCAACTATGAGTCGGGTTTGTGGAGATACAAACCCACTCACAGTAAGGACGCATGTTTTTCAGTGCAATGAACAAAAACAAAACAAACAAAAAAATATATATATATATTTATCTATTTTTGGCAAAAAACGTTACATATTGTGGCTTTAAAGCTACCGTCTGTATGTTTATTTGATTTTTTTCACCAGTAGATGGCAGATGTGAAACCTGTCCCCCCCCCACCCACACACACACACACACACACTAGACCCCTCCCCTCAACTGGCTCCTTCCCCTCACCTCACCTGGCCCTTCCCTCTTACTTGGCCCCTCCCCCCTCCTCTCACCTGGTCTTTGTTCAGACTCACCTGTGCTGTCTGGTTTTCTTCTGTCAGACCAAAGCTGGCACACTACCTGACAGCAGTAACATAGATAGCATCTAGTGGTGGTATGTGAGAATGCAACAGGGGTGGGTCGGCCAGTCTAATTACAGATGGTAGCTTTAAATACATTTAAATACCATCACATGTCATAGACTTAGACTTAGACAAACGTTCTGATCTACAGGGAATTTACTTGGACAAAGTAGCTCACATTACACAGCATCATGTCTGCTGGTGTTTAATGAGAGAGCAGAGCGTCGACAAGATTGTGCTAAAGACAGGAGCAACGTTTAGCTTTGTTTCAGTCCATCAGACCTGGTTCTAACAAGACAGAGCCCCTCTCCTCTTCTCCTCTCCTCTTCTCCTCCTCTGTGCTAAAGACAGGAGCAACGTTTAGCTTTGTTTCAGTCCATCAGACCTCTCCTCTCCTCTCCTCTCCTCTTCTCCTCTTCTCCTCTCCTCTTCTCTTCCTCTCTGCTCCTCCTCTCCTCTTCTTCTCTTCTGCTCCTCTCCTCTTCTCTTCCTCTCCTCTTCCCCCTCTACCCCTCTGCTCCTCCTCTCCTCTACCCCTCTTCTCCTCCTCTCCTCTACTCCTCTGCTCCTCCTCTTCTCCTCCTCTCCTCTACCCCTCTTTCCTCCTCCTCCTCTACTCCTCTGCTCCTCCTCTTCTCCTCCTCTCCTCTACCCCTCTTCTCCTCCTCTCCTCTACTCCTCTTCTCCTCCTCTTCTCCTCCTCTCCTCCCTTCCTCTTCTCCTCCTCCTCTCCTCCTCTCTGCTTCTCCTCCTCTCCTCTTCCCCTCCTCTCCTCTACCCCTCTTCTCCTCTACTCTACCCCTCTGCTCCTGTGGCTCTAATGGGCAGAACATGTGCTTGAGAGAGGCCATAATGAACCTCTTCACCTCTGCTCATTTAAAACTATTCCGCTGATTTATGTTTGGAGATAATAAACGTGAGCTTTGATGTGCGGATGAGCAGAGACGAGGAGGGGGATTAGTGTAATGTATGCAACATGTTTATGGGTGCGAGGACGGACAGCAGGGGGCACACAGAAGAGGGAACAGGGAAGACAAAACAGCAATTAGAGGGAGGGCTCCGTGTATTCAGATGATCATAAGACACTGCACACATTTACATAAAATTCAATGGAAACAAGAAGGCGATGCCACTAGGCCAAGTTACAAGTCAGATCTGTGGAGAGGCGAATACATGCTTTTGAGCAGTAAAAATGCATGTAATTGAATTTAATGCTATACTGTGGAAAGTTCCAGGCAAAGCAATGACATCGCTATAGAAACGAGCAAGTGGTGGACTTCCCATCAGAAAAGTTATAGCTATGCAACATCATATTTAGGACTAAACCAAGACTAGAACTGGACCAAACCAAGTCTTCATCTGGACTAAACTGGAAATTCTGGTGTTTATATTATTTTGGGTGAATTGAAAACGACGCCATTAAAGATTCTTGAAGATTCTTGAAGTATTTTATATTTACATTATTCACTGACACACTGTAGCCGCATCTGCCCTGGGACCGGCCAGTCAGAGACGAGGGTGCGGGCTGTTTCCCCGGC
>KN483171.1:80741-112414 GCA_000787095.1 Periophthalmodon schlosseri | reverse complement strand
CTCTCACTCTTCCCTTTAGTCCTCCAAGCTCAAATACATGGGGAAAAACAATCAGGTACGGCCCTTTAACTATAAACAAGATCAAAACATCTGGATTCTGACACTACTTCCACCCACCACAAGACTTCCAAGAAGCATGTATTTTGTGGAGGAGAGCAGTAGAATAGCTGAGCCTGCAGTGGGACGGAGAGGTTACTCACAGATAAAGTTCAGACTGATCTTGTCTCAGAGTGGGCAGTTCTAATGGCCACAGACTTCACTCAAATGGACTTAAGCAAATGTAATGAGCAGCACATATCAGGATCAGTGACGCTCTGACACACTCTCTATGGTGTAACCTTAGCACAGGTCTGACCACGGTGGGAGATGGGCAGTGCTTCATATCTTTGTATGTGCTCAGTTACTTTAACGTTATTTAAGAAGACAGTATATCATGTAAAGGTTCAAGCTAATACTGCTTTGAGGAGAAGACAAATGTGACTAATAATATATATATATTTTAATTGGAGCTAGAGCAGAGCAGAGTGAGCCGACGCTAACGATTAAAAGCAGTTTTTATGAGAACTGAAGAATTTTGAGCTGAGGAAAAGTTTATGATATGAAATTAGAGGAGGGGATTTTTTCCCTGTAGTACCAATGAGTGGCCACAAATCCAACTCGAGACAGGTCTAAGCTCACAATCCCCTATCCAGTTATTTTAATAGAACCATCTTACTAGCCTATTACTAGTTTAATGAAAAAACTAAAATTGCAGTGATTTCAGAATTGTACTAAATGATCCACATTACTCGGCCCCGCCCACTTTTACTTCTCACTCCTACTAAACTGCACTTCTGCTTGAGTTTGCAAGTAAGGAATCCTATTCATTCAATATGATATAAAGTAGGTTGATTTGTGCAGTACAAGTCAACACAGTGCCCCCTTTATCTGGGGGGTTTGCGATCAGCTTTGTAATTTGTACACTACTAACTTATTTGCTGTGGAGATGGCAGCCCTATGCAAAATCATACAACCAGAATGATAACAGCAGAATGTGTGGTAATATTCTGAAAAAGGTCAAGAGTTTGTTGTAAATGACTAAAATGACAACTTGCCTTCACTAAGTAAACCTAACTTCAAATGCTTATTATTACCTGTCTATAAACGTGAGCTGAAGCACTTTCTAACCACCCCCTTCACCTTCGTGTGTTCTATAATTAGTCTGGAATGTGCTTCATTATAAAAACTCATTTATTATTAGATATTTCATTTGTGCCCCTAAGCGTGAGAGAAGTGTAATTTAGAAATGTGGTCTGGTTTCATGGTTTGGTGCCTTTGCCTCACAAAGCTAGTTTGTACCTGTACCTGTATTATGGGATATTGTGACAGCAGAGGTCATGTGTTCTCTCTAAACAAACGTATAACCTCTTTTCATCCACTGCCTTTGACAACTGTCCTGTTTGTTCAGTTTGGAACAAACTGTAAGTTCAGCTCTGTTTCATTTGTCCCACACTAATGCGCAGGCGCTCAGCTGGCCGTCATTCATAAAATAAAAATGTACTGCGCATTGATAGTGGAGGCCCGCATTTGCAAAAGTGCCTCATCTGGCTTCTGATTTACATTTGACTGAAACACTTAACATCCCTTTAATACGCACGGGAGAGCGAGCACAACGTGAAAACAAACTGTGAGTCTATGCAAACAGAAACTTCTCCTTCAAAGACACGTGTGCAACAAGAAAACTACTGCAGGCGGGTTTTCTGCAGCAGTGCTCCAATTGACGGCTTTGTAAATTTTTGCTTTTTAACAATAAAGTTGTCCTTGGTCTAAAAAAGTTTGAGAAAGACTGACCTAGACCTATTAACTTGCATCTATTTATAAGAACTGAAACATCATCTGAAAACTCATTTCATACAGATTAATTGTGCAGCTATACATTATTTCCTAGCAACTATAAAATCAAGATGGCAACAGGTCATGTGTTTGTTATGTAAATAAATACCTTTAGACTTTACACGTTTCTCAGATGTAACCCGGCTTGGCACTGACACTGTTCTAACTTACAGCTGGATCAAACTGACTCTTGTAATCGGTTCAACAAGCACTACTTGGCGTTCACCGCCCTCAGCCCTTGTCCACATATGGAGCGTGTCTTGTTAGTGACAGTGCTTCCCTACTGTGTGCGCTCCCTGGGGCTACCTGACCTCTCCATTAGGGGGCGGCGCTGCGTGTAGAGGCCTGTTTCTTCACTTAGCACACAGGACACATCCACACATGATCCTCTCTCGGCCAGTAAGAGGAGGAGGAGGAGGAATAAAAGGAGGAAGAGGGGTGCAGAGGGTTAAGCAGGCTGTGTGAAGTGTGTGGAGACTGGATGATCCCATGAGCACACAGAGCCGGAGACGGTGACCCCGGGCGACCCCTGCAGGAATGTCACATGGTCCTGACACATCACTGCTGTTCTCAGATTCGACACAAGAACCTTGAGACATATTTTCAAATGTATGTTAGGTTCGAGTAAAGCTCACAGATGATATGATCTGTCGCATGAAATAAAAACACCAGGATCATGTAGAGCGGGTTAATACGAATATTTTAAGACAAAAATGACGAATCTGACAGCAGCTGTTACGGAGAGAGGGGCGACAGTTTTTCAATAGAAAGTGAATTGAAGCCAGTGTCCTATTCCTTCCTATTTGGAACGCAGCGGCCAGCAGGTTAGCTATGTCCATTTATATATACAGTTTATGACGTACACGCAGAGATGGGGTACCTTAAAAAAAATATAGGTACAAAATATCGACTGATTCTTTAATATTGAACCGATACCGATACCTGTGGAAATTCTCCGATGTTGGAAGCGATATATCACCCAATTACTAACACACTGGCTTTTCGAATGACTCTTCCACAGTGTACTAAAGTGTGGTAGAGGTTCTTCAGCTGTCAGCGTCTCCTGTAGATTATATAAGAGCTGGAGGAGAACAGCGCAAACAGGAAGTGCTCCTGTCACACATCGCACTGCACCTCCTCACTATGTTCCACTGAGCAAGTTCAGACCTGTGCAGTGCCACTTTTACTGTGACACCAGCTTAACTAGTTACATAACATACACCAGGTACTTCTACTGTTGCTACCAATACTTTAATACCACAACTGATGGTACAACAACTCTACTGCAACTGTTTATATTCCTGCTTGGGCCTATTAGAATTAGAATCATGATTGAGGTTTAGTCATTTCTAATCGTCAATAATCAGATTGTTTTTTTTTTAATGGAGAGTTCCACGGCCAAAACTGTTAAATGAAAATGGAACTTAATATTGTTGGACTTTTTGTATTTGTAATAAGACCAAATTAAATAAAAGGGGAAAAAACTGTGTATTTTGAATTCATATTGCCCAGCCCTAATTCCTACTATTTTCTATGTTGCTGCTACTAATACAATACAACATTTTAATATAACTTTTGCTTTGCCAACTGCTGAAACTCTACAACTGTGACTGCTATATGTTTCTCGAAAAAACTACTAAAGCTCCCACTACTACTACTACAACAGATACTTCACTTATCAGTAGGAGTAAACATCTTTTTTTTTCTTTTCATGGCCAATTCCAATTCCCGGTTAACTGTACTTGGGGAAAACACATAAAAATGAGTACAACCTCTTTATCTACCTCTGTGATTCATATTATTGTACTACTGCTGCTACTACTGCTACTACTGCTACTACTGCTACTGCTACTACAACTACTGCTACTACAACTACTGCTACTACAACTACTGCTACTACTACTACTACTACTGCTACTACTGCTAATACTACTGCTACTGCTACGACTACTGCTATTACTACTACTCCTGCTGCTGCTACTGCTACTGCTACTGCTGCTACTACTACTACTGCTGCTATTACTACTACTACTACTACTACTGCTGCTACTACTACTGCTGCTGCTACTGCTACTGCTGCAGATGCTTCAATGTAAGTATCATTAGACTCATTTGAATACATATTTTGGAACTAAAAAATGTCCTAAAGCCACATACTGTACTTCACCCTGTGTACAGTTCTCACCTGCGTCGGGAACCGAGCAGAAACAGCGCCTTGGGTTTTATTGATCTGTCTCACTGCGTTTGAGAGCGGTTCTTATCTAATCACACCAGTAATTTGTCACGGCCGATCCCCTTACATCCGCTAATTAATAAACACGCCAATTACAGCGGCCAAATGGACTTCTGCGACATTAAACGACCTGGTATTTAAGTGGCACGCAGCGAGAGGTCAGAAGCACTAGAGAGATACCAGATGAGACTGAAATTCACCGGATTCAAGTTTAAAGAAGCAGGGAGAGCATGTTTTCAGTCAAAGTAATGTTAAAATGTGGCAATTTCTTGTTTTTAGTATGGAGGTGACATTGGTGAATGAGTCGGCTCTTTTGAACGGTTCCTTAACATAAACGGTGGAAAGAGCTGAATCTTTTTCTGTCTGATTTGTTTGCATTTTTATACTGATTAACATTGAACTGACACAAAAATCAGCACAGAAGCCGAGCAAGCGACACCAATGAGAGATTTGTGCATAAAAAAACATATTTGGCATCATAATAATAGTCTGTTTTTAAATTATTATTATTATTGTAGTGCAACTTTTTATTTCGATTAGCATAATTTGTAATAATAGTCTGTTTTTAAATTATTATTATTATTGTAGTGCAACTTTTTATTTCGATTATGCATAATTTGAAAGGGTAAACTCACTCCCACTCTCAGTTTGAACCATTTTAAACACATTTAAGACTTGGTCGTTTATCTATGTGATTAGTTTGTAGATAAAATGAGTTCTCACATTGGCTTCTGTCATATAAATAAATAGCAAGAGCCAGTGCTTTGAACGGCTCTGAAATAAACGGATCCAAAAGATTCAGATCACTGGTTTTTAGTAACTGCGGGTACGTTTACATCATGGCAAGTACAAATCAGATAATTCATATTCAGATTACTCAATAATTCAATGAACAGCAGCAGGTCAAATACCAGATATCGTATCATCTCAAATGACTCGGCCCATCCCTATAATCCACCTACGTTAACTGGTTGAAGCCTGTGACTCAGCTACGACCTGTGATCTCACTTTACAAGCTGAACAGTCTGTATTCAGTGAAAAGTCAAATAGACAAAAAGAATTGTGCAGTCACAAAGTCCAACATTCCTCCCAGAGCCTGTTCAAATGCCCAATATCCTGATCGCTCTTTAGTCATGTCACTGGAATTTACAGGAGCAGCCCAGCGCATGACCCAGACCTACTACTGCTACTGCTACTTCTACTACTACTGCTACTACTACTGCTACTGCTATAACTTCTACTGTGTATAAAATCTGGGGAAGAAATTCTACAGTACAACTCAAAATCTACCTATGTCTCCAAACTGCATATTATTCATGATTTGATCTTATAGTTAAACATTAAATAGTAACTACTACTTTATTGCATTATATAACGAGTTACGTAGCTCTTTCGGACACTCAAATTTGCCAACAAAAAACAGCATGATGCTTATCTATGATGTGTGATGGGCGACGTGCTTTAATCTAGCAAACTGTGGAAAAAATGCAATGTTTAAACGTTAATGCCGCGTTCATTTTAGCTCTAAATGTTGCAACAAAGGCCAATAAAAACATAGAGGAGTATGATCTAATTTAACCCTACACATGTGGATATATGGTGTAACCCTGCGGACTCGAGGATGCCAAACGCGTTCAAAGGAGATTAGCATCGGAGAGGAGCTGACATGATAAATGCATGCAGGGCCGGAATTTCAATTAAAGCTCAGGCAGTAGAGGAAGAGGGGGCAGAGGAGGAAGAGGAGGTAGAGGGGGTAGAGGAGGCAGAGGAGTGCGGAGGACGCAGAGGAGGCAGAAGAGGTAGAGGGAGCAGAGGAGGCAGCGGAAGCAGAGGAAGCACAAGGAGCGAGAGCGTGCAGAGGAGGTAGAGGAGGCAGAGGAGGTAGAAGAGTGTGGAGGAGGGAGAGGAGGCAGAGAAGGTAGAGGAGGTAGAGAGGGCAGAGGAGGCAGAGGAAGCAGAGGAGACAGAGGAGGGAGAAGAGTGTGGAGGAAGCAGAGGGGGCAGAGGAGGCAGAGTAGTGTGGAGGAGGCAGAAGAGTGTGGAGGAGGCAGAGGAGGAAGAGGGGGCAGAGGAGGAAGAGGAGGTAGAGGGGGTAGAGGAGGCAGAGGAGTGCGGAGGACGCAGAGGAGGCAGAAGAGGTAGAGGGAGCAGAGGAGGCAGCGGAAGCAGAGGAAGCACAAGGAGCGAGAGCGTGCAGAGGAGGTAGAGGAGGCAGAGGAGGTAGAAGAGTGTGGAGGAGGGAGAGGAGGCAGAGGAGGCAGAGGAGGCAGAGGAGGTAGAGGAGGTAGAGGAGGTAGAGGAGGCAGAAGAGTGTGGAGGAGGCAGAGGTGGCAGAGGAGGTAGAGGAGGTAGAGAGGGCAGAGGAGGCAGAGGAAGCAGAGGAGGCACAAGGAGGGAGAGGGTGCAGAGGACGTAGAGGAGGCAGAGGAGGCAGAAGAGGCAGAGAGGCGTGGAGGAGGTGTAGCTCCACAGCTCAGGGCGTCTCGCAGGTCCTCCTCTGGGCTTGAGGAGAACAGAAGTGGGTCACCTCTGATGTGTTCACCAGACCAGCACGTGCAGATCTGAGCAGTGACGGCCATGGAACATAAGGCAAGAGACTGAACATCAAACCCGTCTAGACATATTTTTAGGCACGTCAGCTCCGAGGACTCATTAAGGTTTTGCCTGCTAATTCAGGGCTTAATTCTCAAACTATTTTAACACAAACTCAGAATCCACAATTTCCTTCAAGAGTTGTCTGGGTTTACTCCAGTCGTCCCCGTGCACAAAGCCAATTTCCCATGCGGCATTGAAGGATGGGTCAAATGCTAAATGAGTCAAACAAAAGACATTCTAACGTTTACAGTAGTTGCTGTGATTTACAATATAATTTTACTAATGGAAGGTAATATAGGTTTGTAATAGAACTAAAAAAACAAATAAAAGGTCCACTCGTAAAGACGGTGCTCCGCATATGGAATTATTATTAGAAACCATTCTGTACCTTTTAAATACTGCATGCCAAAGCTTTTACCACGTCAGGTAGTATCATTTTATTATGTTGGCTGAGAGGGCTCATTTGGATTTCTGTTTTATTGTACTGTAGTAAGCTAAAACAAAAGCCTATGGCCGTATATATTTGCCAATTGCTCTGCCTGCTGGAAAAGCCGTAACAAACCAAACAAAACCCCATTTCTTTTCATAACCACAAAATACATTCTGTGTGTTAATTTGCAGTGTTGAAAATAGGAGAGTTGTAAAAAACCATTCCAAACCTTTCAAAATCTCCTGTCTAATTCTGCATAAAAACTGCTAACCTCTGTGTCCTGGACGTGTTTACGTGTGTGAACTTTGAACAGAATCCCATTATTAAAACATAAACCGCAAATCAAATCGCGATTGCAATGCTTGTCAGAAAAATCACAGTGAGATATTTTTCCCAACTCGTTCAGCCTTACCCACCATAGCATCATTTTAATCCCAGTACTTCTAATCTGAGTATACTTCATTTAAAAACACAAATGACAGTTTCATAGTTGCCTTCATGTCGGACGGTTTCGGCACTGCCTCCTCCTGTGACTAAGCCTGGCTCCTCGTGTGCTCGCCTCCGTACCACTGCTCACAAAAAAGGGGCTCTGCGCAACACAATGCATGGCTCCAGGGATCCACTCCTACTGCCAAGTACTGCACAGACTACTGCGCATCTCCTGAGCCTTCAAAGCCCCATGTTAGCCCCTGCCTCCGTGTCGGCCTTCAGGGAGCGGCCTTAGCCCCAGGGAACTCTACCCACATTCAAGAACATCACTGAGTCTCTTTATGTCACTTTAGCAATGGAAATTTATAGCTTTCTGGACTGCGACATTTCTGGTCCATAGAGGCGTCAAGTAGAAATGGCTGGTAAAATATTAAAATTGATTTGAGATTGATATGCAAATTAATACGCAACTCATTTTAACAGTGTATCATTTTGCTTGCCATATTTGAGCAAAGTTAGGAAACAGACACATCAGTTCAAATGCAACTTTGAAATACTTGTCTGATACCTATGAAATACATCAGTTTTGCCCAGTACAAAATGTAAGTGAATACCAAATCACTTCTACTTGTAATTTTAATGCAATATGGTTATGTATACACACTGAAGCTTGTGTGTTAGGGTTGAATCGATTAATCACAACAAATTTATTACTGAAATAATCTTCAACTAATCTGGTAATCGAATAATCATTAATCAGTCTATAAACAGACTCCAAAACACGCCCTGATCTGACAGATTATTACTCAGAAAGAGCAGTAATTACATCAAAATGACATGAGAAATTTGTGAATTTTCAGTTTTTGATTAAAATGTCTGTAAACTGGTGTAATCCCTAATTTGTCCATTCATTTCCCTCCCTCCCTTCATCCCTTCAAGCGGCTTCGCTTCATCTTAATATGGGTAAAATTTTGTAAAAATCTTAATTCAACAGCCTTTTGCGTTCTAATTATCAAACTAACTGAAAGAATAATTGCTAAAGGAACTGATTACCAAAGTAATGGCTGCTCCTAGTATTTTTTATTCACAATATTTCACATCCTTCTCACTGTTTCTGTTTGAACCTTTGCCAACCTTTCATCTCTGAAAACAAGAGGCACGAGCAAACATACACATAAGCCCCACTGATGCTAAAAAATGAGAAAAAAAATACGGTACTGGGATATACAGCAGGTTTGTATACTGGTTTTATGAGTGAATATAGAAGATTCATTTGCAGTCAAGTGACAAGCGCCTGACCTCCTTCCACCTCCTACCTATGGTCTTCAGAAGCAGAATGTGAATGTGCCCCCTGCTGCTGTGGAGGAACCGAGTCTAACGATCATGGTGGGAAGAGCTTCTACTCCGGCATTTTAAAAAGTCCACTCGGATACAGTATATAAAACATTCAAAGAGAAATAGTCTACTGAAAATGACATACTGGTAAGTTTGCAGTAGTTTTCTAACCAGGCACTAGGGATGTCAGAGTTTATCAGTCAGTTGGTGATCTGAATTATTCAGGTCACACTATACTCATAAGCAGTGGATGAAGTACTCACTTTTGTTACTTAAGTAAAAGTACAGGAACAGAGGTAAAAAGTTAAGTAAAAAGTATTACATGAAAAAATCTACTAAAGTAAAAGTATTTGAACTCAAAAACTTTAGTCAGAATATTACCCTGAACATGGTAAAAATAATCACTCAAATCATATGAAAAATACTTTTTACTTTTCAGTCCAGTTAAAAATGTAGTGGAGTAGAAAGTACAGATACCTGCTCTCAAATGTAGTGAAGCAAGTAAGTAAATAAAAAAGTGTACACTGTAAAATGTAGTTAAGTAAAGTACAGATACCTAAAGATTCTACTTAAGTACAGTACTTTACTATTTGTACTTCGTCACCTTCCACCACGGCTCATAAGGAATAATAAGAACTGTTTATGTCACATTAACTGTACTTTATCATTAGGACAGTAAATCTGTTTACAAACTAGAGGAAGTGTGATTAGTAGGGATGGTTTATCTGTTATTTACTTCCCCAAATATCGGTGTTGGCCAGATATTTAAAAAAAAAAAAAAAATTGTCCTAGTCTTTGTGGCCCATATCTCATGCCCAGTTTGATTAAAAATATGAATTTATATCCCAGATAAAAAATATCTTATGCAAATATCGGTCATCGATCACAACCGAAAAACAACTATTGGAAGGATATTGGTACCGGTTCAAAAAAGTTGATATCCTTTGTGATTAGACAGTGAATCAAAGTAAATTAATCGTAAGGTTTCTTGTAACAACAAAATCTGATATCATGCCATCCCTGCATTACAGTCAACAGGTCCTTCACAAAGACAATACCTCAGTTTGCATCACTCGGTGGCTAATGTTACCTCACAAACTCAAAATCCATTGGGATTTGCTAAACGTATTGATCCACAAGGCTCCATTCTGCCATCATGTTTACAAATAAGCTTTTTAAAGAGGTTATTAAAGATGTAATGACCCAAAAAGCCTCTGAGATCAATATTTTTTTTGTCTTTTAAGCCATAATCAACATAGTAGTTAGCAAAAAACAGAAAGTATTTTTGCAATGAAACACAACAACTTAATCGATAACTAAAAATAGGTCCATGGACGGAGGTGGTTCGTTCGTTCTATGCTGCCGCGGTGATATTTGAGAGGACTTGGAGCGGATTATTAAAGCTTGAATGAAACTATGATGTAACATGTATAGGGCTGTGTATGGAATACAAAGGACAGGGCTGGTACTGGACAGGAGTGTTCCCCTATACGCCACACTGAAGGACTGCTCATTCATAATCTTATAAAATGGGGTTTATCTGACCCACTCAAGGATGAAAACCTATTCCTGCCCCAATCATTCCCTCTAGATTGAAACCAAGCAGATGACAAGACTGGTCTATCAATAAGATTTACTATAGAGAGCCACTATCATTTTGTGTGTGGTATTAAAAAGGGATAAAATGCAATAAGCCCTGTGGTGTAACTCACAGTAATGCATTGATTCAATACAGCAGATTTTTCAACGCTTAAAAAGGCTTTACTTTCCACCATCCATTCACCCCCCACACTTGGCTGCTAATCTACGACCACCCATAGTTTACACACCACCCAAGGGCACAGGGTTGTCAAAAGTATCGAAATCAGATACTAATTGATATTAAAACTAGTATCGAAACTAGATACTCATTTGAACAAGCATCAATACAAAAACGTTACATTCACAGGACAGAAATGAACCTTTCCTTTACCTGAAGACAGTACTATAATTTAATGTTGAAAATCACATTCTATTGTCTAAATAAAGAGTGTTTTTATGATGATCGTGGTATCAGAACCGGTATCGAGTCTATTCTTTAGTATTGAAACAGAGTTTGCAATTTTAGTATTGTGACAACATTACAAGTACACCACCGTATATCAGACCAGCAACCTTCCGAATATAAAATGTCCCATATATCACCGAGTTATTACAACTTAAGTAATACAAGAAATGCCACTTCAGTTAGCTGGCATTAGCTTAACACATTTTGTACTGGAGTGTTTTGAAGGCTCTCATATGTTATCCTTGCTATTACTGCTCCAACTTAAAGGATAAAATTGTTCAACGCATTTGGTCAAGCAGTATGCTCAAATCCCTCCCACTTCTCCTATTGGATAACCTCTGCTGCTGAATTCAACCAATCACAGTGAAGTGTGGATTTTCAGAAGAAGCAGATGGTAAAATGGTAAATGTCACATTTTTATATAGCACTTTTCCACCTTCAAGACACTCTAAGCACTTTACATCAAGGAACCACTCACCCATTCACACACACGTTCATACACCAGTACACAGACACTGGGGGCGAGGTGGGTTAACAACAGCATTCATCTGTGGGAGCTGGAATCACACCGCCAACCTGTGGGTCAGTGGATCGGACTGCACTACCAGTGATGTTTGTGTCGAGAGCGGAATTTGAACCGCCAACCTTCAGATCAGTGGGCAAACGCTGTAGCTGACGTCATTAACCTCTCTAAAAGCAATGGAGTCATGAAGTGTACGTGCATTGTGACAAAATCGAAATTATGATCTGGCTCCAAGAAAATTATGGTATTATTTTTTTCATATATAGTCAAGTCAAGTCAAATGTATTTATAAAGCACATTTAAAAACAACCACCGCTGCCCAAAGTCCATCCTACACACTATGTAAAATACCAAACACTTCAATAGCAATGTTCCTGCTTTGGTAAGAATAATCAGCAACCATTCTGTAGAATTTGTCAGTTTACCCTAAGGACATGACTCTAAAACTCCCCAAACAGTTGCAATTAAACTGTCTTTCTGAGCTGAAGTCGAGGCAAACACCAGGTGTGCTATTGTGCTACCTCTATGTGCACTCAAACCGCTAAAGGGTTAAAACAAAAGAGTACGAAAGACTCTCAATGGACATCCCATCTCACCGTTTTGAATGGGGAAAATTTGATGCAATACAAACGGAACAATGGGACGGCTGCTGATGTCGTAGCGTGCTTCTAATAAGGCAGAAGCTCTTAAAGCAGCGTGGTGCCTTTTAAATGTGCTGCGTTCTATAATAGAGACGTAATACCTGGGCTCCCATGTGTGCCTCCCACAAACATATGGTTTTAATCAGGCAGAGAAAGCAAGAGAAGGCAGCAGACTCTGGGGTAGGAGCCAGAGGACCATGGACTATACAGCGGGAGAACAAGGATGAGGGGAAATCAATAGTTCCAGGACTCTGCAAAACTGCACCTCAATGACATGATCCAAGGTGAAAGGAATGTACAGAGGAGCAGACGGAATGAGCAGATCATGAGCCTTTGTGCTATAAGACCCGTCTGTTTCGGATGATGTTATTGAAAGATGGTTAAATACTTGCGTACGCCATTGTATAGATTGATATTCCGTTTGTGTCAGACGCTGTACATGATTTCTACTTGTCTTAAAAACTTGAAAAATATAACTAAGTTCATTTTGCAGTGGTCCAAAGTCATTCCTCACTTACCTTATGCATTCTGAGCATCGTAATTACCCAGTGCGATGAGTTTATAAGCGCTTTTCACAACTTTCACAGGCCAGAGCTGGAGCTTTGATGTCACGGTAAAGCTAATAACAACTAACATGTTAACATGCGCTTCCTGATTATCAGACAATGCTTTCTAATTAGATACAGACAGCAATCAACAGACTTATTTTGACCTCAAGAGCTGCTTATACAAGATTTCTGCACAGGAGCAAGACAAATTTTGCCCAAATACATGGAAAAATATGGAAAAGACAAGATGGTACAAGTAATAAAGAAACAGCCAAATATACAGTTTCAGCTCCGATCACACATATGGGTTCAGTCGATATCGTGGTTGAGCCTATTAATTGATGTAGTTTAGGATCAGTTTTAAGACTGTATTATCCGATTTTCAAACTGCAAAAAGAGGAAGTATGGATTTTAATGTGATTAGTTCCTGGCTAACCCTAAATATACACCATAAATATTCACATGGATACATTTTCGGCAAAGTGAACAGCTTAAGAAGAGCTCTTTCAGATGGCAAAGTGAAGCAGGGTGGATCACTAAAGCAAAATCAATCCTAGGACTTCTTACAACTTACGAGTGAGAATTAATAAAATACATTACTCGATGCAGTGCAACAAACTGATTTTGTCACTATGTGCTGCTTTTATAATCTACTCTTGAAATTAAAACATAAATGTGCTCATGGGGCAACAGTAGCTCAGTTGGTAGTGTGTTTGTCCATTGATCTGAAGGTTGGCAGCTCAAATCCCGCTCTCAACATAAACATCATTGGCAGAGCCAGATCCACTCTGAAGGTTGGCAGCTCAAATCCCGCTCTCAACATAAACATCATTGGCAGAGCAGTCAGATCCACTGACCCACAGGTTCGCGGTGCAATTCCAACTCCCACAAATGAATACTGTGGTTGTGTCTGGGCAAGACACCACCTCGCCCCCAGTGTCTGTGTATGCAGGTGTATGAATGTGTGTGTGAATGGGTGAGTGGTTCCAACAAGAATAAAGTTGGGTACAGCTTTAATCCCAAGTATCGATATCAGTATCGAAGCTGAAAAAAGTAGATTGCTGCATCTTGAAGTAAAATATACAAAAAAGTCTCAAAGTCTGTTAACGTTTAAGCAGCAAAAACTTGATCAAATTCTTATTGTAATTGCAAAATGTAATACTGCTAGTCATCAAAAATATAGATTGATTCTGAGAGGCTTAATACCCGTGGTCAATGATTTGCACTGGCGTTCTGCTTTGATTACTGCAAAGTCTGACTCTAAATTTGGGCTTAAAACGGTCAAATGATTCCCCACAATTATACGAGCGCTCACAGACCCCAGGTTATGTTAATCCTGTGCAAATAGAGCTTTATGGAGTTCCATCAGTATTCATGAACATGGCCACCACTCTTCTGAAGCTTAGAGTGAGATCAAACTAGCTCTGATTATGAATTACAGACCACAGAAGTTACAGAAAGAAACTTAGAATTGTGAAACTATGACTAGAGATCGACCGATATGGGCTTTTTCATGGCCGATGCCGATCCCAATTGTTTAGAATACAGAGCAACTGACGGCCAATAAGATCTGCCAATATTTTTAAGGCGATATACTGGGCCGATTTAGATTATTTTCACCAAACTATGTAATTTTTCTCTGTCATTGTCAACCAATCACATCCCGCCTTTACCTTTCTCAAAATGTTAACTCTTTCTTTCTCAGTCCTCCTTCCATTTCAGCTACACCGCAGCAGCAGAACCATCAGCCTCCTCAGCATCTCCAGCTCCTCTTTTAACCATCGGCCATTAGTTGTTGATCATTTTAACAATTCCTTGACTAGATTAGTTGTAGTAGCAACAGCCAAAACCGGCAGTGGTCATAAAGTCCCATTCTTTATAACAAACTGTACTTTAAAATAAACTGGTGGCGTAGTATTTAGCACTCTCGCCTTATAACAAGAAGGTTCTTGGTTTAATTTTGCGGTGTAGAGTTTGCGTGCTCTTCCTATATATGACTAAGGTGGTTTGGTTTCATTAAATATATTAAACTAATCCTCCAGTTAGGTACTCCTGGCCAGAATCTTAAGTCAAGATCTGGAGCAGGGTCTTGAAGTGGTACCCAGTGGTACTGAAGAAAGGGTCCATCCATCCATCCATTTTCTTCCGCTTATCTGGGGCCGGGTTGCAGGGGCAGTTGTCTAAGCAGGGACTCCCAGACTTCCCTCAATCCAGACACGTCATCCAGCTCCTCTGGTGGGACCCCAAGGCGTTTCCAGGCCAGCCGAGAGACATAGTCCCTCCAGCATGTCCTGGGTCTTCCCCAGGGCCCCCAAGGCTTTCCCGGCCCAGCCGAGAGACATAGTCCCTCCAGCATGTCCTGGGTCTTCCCCAGGGCCTCCTCCTAGTGGGGCATGTCCGGCATCCTGAACAGACGCCTGAGCCACCTCAGCTGCTCCTCTCGATGTGGAGGAGCAGCGGCTCTACTCTACCTCTGCTGGCTCCTCTCGGCGTGGAGGAGGAGTGGCTCTACTCTGAGCCCCCCCCATGTGACCGAGCTCCTCACCCTATCTCTCAGGGAGCGCCCAGCCACCCTGCGGAGGAAACCCATTTCGGCTGCTTGTATCCGTGATTTTGTCCTTTCGGTTATTACCCAAGCTCATAACCATAGGTGAGGGTAGGAGCGTGGATTGACCGGTAAATCGAGAGAAGAAAAGGTCAAAGGGTCAAGTATACGAACAAACTTCCATTCCAAAAAGAGTATTGAAAATTCCTTCAAGTTCTCTGCATTCTAACATGGATTAAATACTGATAGAGATAAGAAAGCAATTGCCATTTATCCTCCTCTAAATAGGACACAAACACATGAAGATTTATATCAGCGGAACCAATCAGCAAATCAGTTATAGCAAACGCTGTTCCTCCTTTACAGTCTTTACAGTTCAGCCGGCATAGCTCACCAGTGTAACGTCACATGTCCACAAAGCCTCCCATTCAGCACCAAAATAACCCATCGAGACCAAATCGAATCAGCCGGCAGCTCGCTCATAAATTAAGACCCAATTGTCCCGGATCAAAGGTTAGCGGTTGTTGGAGAAGAGAGAGCGGGCTTGAATTTGATGGTACAGTGTTATGGTAGCCCCGCGTGGGAGTGTGCATGGGACCACTGGACTTTTCACAGCTAGTCAGTCTGATTGATTGAGCTATAAAGAGTTTGTCCGCCAGGCTAACAGGACTTGGATAAAAGATAAGGAGTCTGTTGAGGCTTGATTAATGCGGGACCGTATCACCTCCGGCCAGTGGAGCTGAAAGATTTATCAAAACGGGGTCCACGAACTGTAGAGTGGGGGAGCACAACAACCCAAGGACATGGGCTCGGGCTGCTATGAGAATGTCACCACTCTGTAATGAGACAAACAAGGCGTATTAGCTGGAGAGGAGATGTGATAGCGAAACAGTGAAAGACGAATCTCATTTTTGTTGCACTTTTGGAACTAGAGAAGACAATGCAGAGAATATAAATGGAAGTCAATGAGGGGAGACGAGTGAAATTTGACTTCATTTGAATGGAAATGGCAGTTTTGAATTGAGTTTTGGGGCTTTTGAAATGGGTAGTCAGTCAAAGGGTTCAATTTTCGATGAAAGCAAATGCTACCATTTATAAAGCCCAATGCATTGCTAATAGGTAGACAGTACGATATATACATTCATTTTCAAGATAAGGTCACGGTCATGAGAACTGTGGTTGTCAGCACGGGGTTGGTGGTTTGACGCCCTTCATATGTTCAGATTACAACACACTACAAGTTATCGGTACATTGTTAAGTCAATTTGTTAAGTCTGTAGGTATTTGTAAACATTTTGCTACTATGCCTTATAGCAAGTCTTAAATGTCTATGTTTTCAAATTAATTTTCTGTTCCAACTTTAGCTACTATAGAAAACTAGTGTAAAAGTTGTAAATAGAAATTTGTCACTTCTAGATATCGTTAAATTAGCATACCGGATAAAGATACACTATGTAACTTTCTGGAGGTGGCATGTCACCTGCATAATTCTATGGAAATAGAAAGTTGGTAAATGGTTAACTGTCATATTTCGATATAGCAATTTTCCACCTTCAAGGCACTCAAAGCACTTTACATGGTAAAGTGGACACAACGACAGCATTCATCTGTGGGAGCTGGAATTGCATCGCCAACCTGTGGGTCAGTGGATCCGGCTGCGCTACCAATGATGTTTATGTCGAGAGTGGGATTCAAACCACCAACCTTCAGATCAGTGGACAAACATGGCTGAAGTGCGCAAGAGTGTTTGAGTGCAATAAACATAACCTTTTGTTTTAGCCTATTTTTTGGCTAAATGAGCTTTAACTAAACAATTTAATATTTCAATCAAATATTATTATGTATTAAATCCACAACTTGTTTCAGAATCTGTTTTATAACTGCTATAAATGTAGAATCAACTGAAATCTCAAATGAAAACTTCAAAATACTTTCGCTCCGCCCATCATCAATCATATCATTCCAAAATGGAGTCCCGCTATGAGGGAAAACTGATGACGGGGGTGAAATACCTCTGCATATTTGTGTGGCACGGACGCTGCCCCACCCCCTGGTCTTAAGCATACCTCATTAGCATTCAGTGAATTCATCAAGACACAATCGCTGCTCCGTCTGGGTCCATGGGAACTCTCAATGGAGGAGAGGTTAAGTTGATCCCATTGGCTAAGACCCCTCCATAAAACAACCCCTCCCCCATCCAAACGCCAAGGTTACTACGTCCTCTCTCAGATTTGATGATCCCGTGCTTCTAAGGGGGTTGACGATCTTTATTCGCACATGCTAGGGTTCGTGCCACCATCCATCCTACCTCCCAGAGTAAATGTGAGTGTGACTTTTGGCTTTATTGTCCCCTACAGGCAACCATCCCCAATTCATCACCGCAAAGGGAGTGTTGTGTTGCCTCATAATATGTGGTTTCTCCTTGTACAAAGCCGTAAAAATAAAAACGAGATTGGACTTTTGCGGGTCGTAGACGATCCATTCCTCAAAAAGTTGCACCGGAGGACTCCACCCCTACGCCCTCTTCCATTAAAATCAACTGAGGAAATGAATGAACAGAGAAAGCAAGAGGACACTAGGTGGGGAAATGGAAATCTTGTAGCCATTGGTTTTAGAGGAGGCGAGGTTTGGTGCTTGATTTTCGTAACTGATAAATAGTCCTAAAGAAAGTGATATTGTATTTTTGGATGCTTTGTAATGAAATGGTGAAAAATATGATAAGGTATGGTATAGTAAAGCTGTCTAAAACTTAGTTAGATGATTGAGAAGAACTGCACCTCGAAAGAAAGTTCAATTTTGGCAGCTGAACAAAAATTTTGGTAGTTTTATCCATCTATGTATCTATTCTAAGCACTAAAGTTTTAAAAGTTTTTTTCTGTTTCCATGTGTTTGAGCAAAGTGTGTCTTGTTCCAGTACAGATATATTGTATAAGCAGCTCTTGAGGACAAAATAAGTCCGCTGTATACTGTCTGCATCCAAGTGTTATTGTCTGACATCAGGAAGTACATGGTTAGCATGGTAATTGTTGTTAGCATTACCCTTATGACCATAAAAATATGTGCCACATAATTAGCCTGTTAAGAGCACATAATGAAAATCAACAAATATTCAATCAAGTTCAGTGTTATTTTATTACAAAATGTAATTAGCATAACTCATTACAATATTGTCGGCTACATTCTATAGGCCTACAAAAAGGATAAGGAAAGTTTGAAAAAATCTGAATTTTATGCTGTATATGCTAGGTCTAGCCATCAGCCATCAAAATTAGAATAGATTATAATTTTACAGTTTAACAAAATTATTGTGCTCGTCAAGATGCTAAAATTTTCCAGTTATACAGAACCATTACAAAAGTTGTCTTGCTAACAGTCAGTAGTTAGCATTTTCAGAGAATAGCAGACTAACAAACTGCTGTCAGCCACCATTGTTAGCTAGTGACAATTTCAACAAAGATGCTTCCAGTTTGATGTTTTGTGTCCCAGAAGAAATGATTCCAGCCAAAACAACAAAATGGCTTCCTTCTTTTGACCCTTCGTCCTTTTAATACAGTCTATGGATCCAGCATTACCACAGTTGCAACCCGATGCCCTGTCAAGTCACTCCCGTCAATACAATGAATCATCTCTATCTTTTAATAAAAATATCAATACTAACTCGTCGCTTTTGTATTGATACGCACCACCCATGTAACACAATATAACCTATTTAATATGC
This sequence comes from Periophthalmodon schlosseri, assembly GCA_000787095.1. NCBI lineage: Eukaryota > Metazoa > Chordata > Actinopteri > Gobiiformes > Gobiidae > Periophthalmodon > Periophthalmodon schlosseri. The sequence goes on along the minus strand of KN483171.1, from coordinate 93,498 downwards.
TGTACAAATGGCTATTGCACAAATCCAATAGAGTTTTATCTCCCTCCTCCCTGTCTGCCAATCTTGTGTGTTCTTGTGTCCTGCTGTTATTGCTTTGACTGGCACTAATACAAATCTCCTCTTCACCTCCCCCATAGCTTTTTTTTTTTTTCAAATCATTTCAGATTATGAGAAAATTACCCAAACAGACCAAGCAACGTTTCCCTCGAGTCTTTCCCATCGCAATTTATGCATCTCCATTTTGCTTGAAGTGGCCTCTTGGTGGTTCTCGAGGCAGACCTGGCAGTTTTGAAGGTGATCCAAGTAAAGCTAATTACCAAATATAAATAACGCCAAGATATTATGATCCGCAATGTTTTATCCCCGACAGAAAACGGTGCCGTATCCCGAGGCTGCCTACTGTTCCGCGCCAGTACAATGAGGACAAGTTGCTTTGATCAGCCGCTAGTTGTGTTGTCACAATGCTAAAATTGATGCTAAGGAATAGATTTGATACCCAATACAGATTCTGATACCACGATGACAATAAAAAACACTATTTAGACAATCGGATGTGATTTTCACATGTGGCCTTATATCTGTGTAATCCCTTGAGAACATTCTAAAGCGATCCAGGAAAGGTTCATTTGTGTCCTGTGAATCGATACCTGCTTAAATGAGTATCTAGTTTTGATCCTAGTTTTAGTATCGATTAGTATCCGATTTTCAATACTTCTGACAACCGTAGCTGCTAGAAAGAAAAAGGCAAAAGCAGGCAGCCAAGACTTTAGTTGTACAAAAAAATAAGGTGAGAAGCAAAAAAGAACAACTTGAATCGGGGTGCACTTGACAGAGAAGTGAGCTGCGGAGGCGAGTGTCAAGCTGAACAAATAGTCCAAGCTTCTGTGACTGTGCGCTAGTTTCTCTCAAGGGCTGGCAATAGAGTGGAGTACTGGAAATGAAGTTGATATCGACTCCGAGGACAGATCGCCAAAAGAGGGAAACGATTTGGAAGGTCTACTCAAGTGGAAATACTATTGAACTGTGCAGAATTATTGTTAACATGAAAAGAAAGGTTATGAGATACTTTAGCGGTTGTTCCACCGTTAGCTAGGTATTGACCTGTTACGATGAATACTTTATCGACTTATCGTTCAATATATGACACATGGAACAATCATATTTGGGGGTCAATATTAGTACTTTTTAGAAAATTTTTAGGTACTATGATGAGATTTGAGCTATCAAGGTTTGAATTATGAACTTCTATGACTCATAGACACAAACTAACTACTTAAGTGTTACATTCTGTTATTTCTTCATGGCAGTTCATATTTTTAACAATTTTGTACATTTAGGATAATTCTTTGGGGATAATTCTGCTTTATGGGTTAGTTTCAATATTATTGTTTATCTTCATTACTTCAGCAATATATCCTACTTCAAAATTTGTTATTGTAACAGGGCTAGCTAGGTACATAAAGTACCTAGCTAGCCTGTTGTGCATGGTTTAGGCCAATGAGTACAAATTGTGCTCGGTAAAGTATCTCTCTTTTAGTGTCACGTCTCTAATGTTTAACAGTCTCATTCTCTACTTATTACCAGAGGATGTCCACACAGCACTAACAGGTTTTCTTTACAATCATTTAAGTTATAAAACATGGGGATTATAAGAATTCAAACAATGTATTCAGTTTTTAAGTTTGAATTTAAAGTTTCATTGATAAGAATTAATCGAGCAAATATCGTTTTTGCCAGACACGTGACAAAAGCACCAACTGCCGCCATATTGGCTCTAGTTTCTAATGTAAGCAAATGTAAACTCCAAAGGAAACCTGCATTAATTGCCCAAATGAAAGGCCTTGTACCACATCTTTTCTCATGTATTTTAGCTAAATATGTAAATATGCCCCAGTACAAATATTGTATGTATCGTATATAAGCAGCTGTTGAGGTCAAAATAAGTCAGGTGTGGGCTGTCTGCATCTAATTATAAAGCTGTTGTTATCAGCTTTACCTTCACGGCAAAACTCCACTTTGGTCTCTGACAGCTGTGAAAAGCATTCATAAACTCATCATGGTGAATAATTAGGATGTTCTCAACGCTTAAGGTAAGTGAGGAATAACTTTGGGCCACTGAAAACTACTCTGTTTTTCATGTTTTTATGGCGTTTTTATAAAATCAGGTACCATACTTTAAAAAGGTAATTTTTGGCTTTCAATTCTTAGCTTAGAAAGTCTGTAAAATGCGATGGAAAGCAGTTTGACAGGTCCAATATGGCACAGACAGACTGGCAGACGTGGCACAGACTGCCCCTATATCTGCAATGACTCCACTGCATGTTAGCGAGTTGGCAAAGTGACTGCTGAATAAAGCAACCAAATGTATGCCAACTGAATGAAACTGTGCTGTTGTTGACACAAAAATATATTGAGTATAATTTCCAACAAATGAAGGTTAAAAGCTAACTCTAAACGCCTGCGGATAAAATACTGTGGTACACTTAAAATTAAGGTCAACAAAGTTTAAAAAGGAAGAAATTGCTGCTTTGGACCTACAAACTGACAATCACCACTTTTCTATATAACATTTAAGACACTTTCTTCACTCTACACCAAATCAAATCTCAAACGACCAGGCTATATAATTCCCATTACAATATGTTCTACTTGAGGCTATAATTCAGAGCTCCCACTATAACTAAGTCATCTGCACGAGATGGATACAGTGGGTTTCCAATTGCTGAGTGCAGCAAAGTGATCCAGTAAATTATCTCCAACAAAATCCCTCATGAAAAATGTTGCTGCGTAGAAACAGGAGAGGGTAAGAACTAACTATTAATCAAACAGGATCTGGGTGACACAAAAACCGTGAGAACTACGAAACCCACGGAAGATATATGAGATTCAGAGAAGGTACCGCGTATCCATGTTCATGCCAGTTCAATGCTGTACAGTCATTGTGGAGGGGGGCTACGGTGGGAACAGCCCGGGGCACAGGGAAATCCTTTGAGTCTGCCTTAAAGGGGTTACGTTATGCAAAACTGACTTTTTTTTTAGCTTTCCACAACGGTAGCAAAGAAATCAATTATAATCAGTACTATACAAAATGTCCTAATTTGAAATACTGATACAGGAATCACATCAGTAGGGCAAAATGTGAAATTTTTAGTATATTTAGTATGCAGTTTATAGGCGCCATTTTGAGTACTTTTCATTATTGTAAGATATGCTTAGTTTTGAATAGTTAATTGCTATGGAAACAGTGCTAATAGATCACTGTGAAACCCATGGATATTAGAACTAGCCACATGGTTATACTGGTGTGGCAACGGGCATCAAATCTTTTAGTTTAAATAGTTTTTGCAGTGATAATGCTGTGACAACACTACTCTCTGACATGTCTTAAAAAGTTGTTCCCTTATTAAAAATATACCTGAAGTTGTGTTTACTTTCATTCACGTCAGTTTTTGGAGGCCTGCATTTTCTGGCGTCTGTCTGAAGTCTCAAAGCAATTCACGCTCCAAACCCGCGGCTGGCAGATCAACACGCAGGCTTCATCCAGTCTGCTCTTAAAAGCTTAAAATTATATTCTTTCAGTAAAAGTATAGGCTTTTCAAACTTATATTTTCATGGTCCATGTTGTTCTATAAAGTTAAACAAAAGCTTAACCCATTAAAAAAGTTCAAAACAGACATATTGTGCTTGTGCCTGCTCTATAGTTATAATCTATGACACCAGTGGATCATTTTGTTATAATTTGGACATTTTCAATCACAATATTCATCTAAAACAACTTAATAAGAGTAATAAGTCCACTGACTTCCATGTTAGAAAATGCCGGTGCTCAGTGGGAGCTGACGTTGCCGTAAACGTCATCCCAACAAAGAGCTGTGCAGATGTCGGCTCCTCTGATGGACAGCTGCACATCACACAGGGCTCCACAATAACATTTTTTTCCAGGAGCACAAGCTGAATATTTAGGGGCACATGCCACAAATTGACATAAATAACACTTTTTTCTAGTTTATATTACAGACCTATATTTATATGCAATATTAATGTGTAAATGTAATGTAGCCAGCAAATAGATTTTTAATGAGCAGGAAGCAAGAAGCAAAAGTCATCTGCTTGTAGATAAATCATATTTTCAATAAATCTAAGTCAGCTAGATAAGAATTGTCTGCATTTGTCTCAAAGCCCCCTCTTATTTCATATGCTGATCCACTTTATATGTAGCCTGAGTAAAAGTGTTCTATACTTTTCTTTCATGTGAGGATCCTCTTAAGCAGCAGATGAAAGTAACACTGCGGCTGCAGATAGTGAATAGCAGTACAGCCGTCAGCATGCGGTTAGTACCTGGTGCTAACACACTTAGCTCCTTAGCTTCACTTTTTTAATCGCTGAAGCTACAGTCCCTGTCCTCTGTGATGACATAACATGGAGTGAGTTTACAAAGGTTACAGTGTGTGTACGTTTTACTAAAGCTCCTCTTTGAGCACGTTATAAAACTTCAGTTATTCAAAAAGTGACGGAGGAAGTGGAGCTGAGATGAGGGGAGAGCGGTGCGCCTCCTCCAACTTATTCCTCAAATTAATACATTTAATGCAAATACTAAGCACTTCTGACTGAGAAAATAATGTAACTTGTACGAGAATATATATTCACCTCACACAAGAACATCTAAAAAATTCTGGCTGCACATGTGCGAGTGCTTGAAGAAAGTAGATGAGGGCAAAATGCAAGCGTTTGGTCTGGAGCCCAGCGCTAGTGAGTAGCTTTCATTTGTACCAAAATGACTACGTGATGCTGCCGAATCCTACATGTATCACTGATTAAGAAAATAAAACTGGGCAGTGGGCGTGTACTGGTGGTGATCGGAGCAATGTCGCTGAATACAGGACAATAAAGATTACCTGAACATGCATGAATCACGCTATATACAACTTTGAGAGGGTAAATGACAAGGGGAAACAACTAAAACATGGTTAAAAGCTCTAAAAAGTCGATTTTGCATAATAGGTCTGCTTTAACTATGCCACATCAAGTCCAAGATGACACTCTCACTCTTGTACCACCCACTCATTCATAGTCCCACAGACCACAGTGCTTTGGTCCCACTTTAGCTCTGTGAATGCTAACAATTGTTCCTTTCAACCGTGCGTACAACAGAGAAGTCTCCAAATGTCAACAGCCTCCAGCCCAGATTCTGTGTCACTGATGCAGCGCTGACAAAAGCCCCAAGCTCGCACTGAGAAAGATACCATCAGAGCGTCTTTGTTAACATGTTTAATAGGTCAGGAGCACAAGGAGAAGTGCCATGTGAGATTCAAAAGAAAAAACACTGTATTTTTGGCATTCGTTTAGAATAGTCCATTGATGTGGTATGATACAAGTCAGACAGCTTTGTGCAAAAGAATAGACAACCAAAAGACTCAAAGACAGGACAAAAAGTGAACAAGAGAATCAATGAACACTTTCAACTTTTCGCAAAAAAAAAGAATTTAAATTGTTTATGGGCAAGAATTCATTTATGATGTAGGTAGGATCATGACTGTAGCGATACCATAAATAAGACATTTTATGCTTTTGAGTTGCAATATTGATATAAATTGACTTAATAAATGAAACCAGTCCGGTAACACGTGAGTTGAAAAATGCAGGGTTGATTTCCAGGCCAGCCCTTTTACAGTACGTCACTGTATTCTTACTGTGAACAGGGTCATATTTCCGTAGATATGACCCGTAACTTTGAGGAGGACTTGGAGGCAAGCAGGTAGCACAGCAGAAAAGTTACATGGTTCACCTTTAAAGTCCTTTCAAGAGACAACAATAGGCTCCGTGCACAGCAGCACACTAGCTAGCTCTGTGTCTCAAAGCTAACAGCCACTTTTATTAAAATTGTAAAACATAAAATATATGGCCTATTAAAATTAATTAAAATAAAGACCACCAAGTTATTTTTATATGTGAATACTTCACATAAAATATATGGCCTATTAAAATTAATTAAAATAAAGACTACCAAGTTATTTTTATATGTAGAATACTTCAGTTTGGGGTGTTGTTTTAATATTTATTATGCCTCAAAATTTGCATCAGTGTTAGCGTTGAGAGACAAACATCACTCTTTCTAAACAAAAGTGTCAAAAGTATTCATTTTATTTGTGGCAAAAACCTCACAGACATAAAATTGGACAGGAAGTAGTGGCGCTAACAGTGAGGTTGCCGGGCCCTACTGTGCACAAAGCTAATTCGGACTTTGCTACTGACAATTTAGAATGTCATGATAAATGCAACCTGTTACAAAGACTTAGGCAGTTGACTTTGAAGGACGTGTCTATTAAATACCATGTAGTCCTCTCTCTTCTGTGTACTCTTGTGTGTACTGTGCCTCTCTGCACTGCACCATTGTTGTTGTGCCACGCTGCTGCTTCCTGCCACCATACGGCTGCGTGCTCCCTGGGACCTGCCTCCGCTGCCAGGACCATATGGCCGGGCCACCTCGGCACAGCGCGCACACCACCCCAACACCCCCTCTGTTCTCATGACTCTCTCCAGCACTAACACTGCACCAATATTGTTTCTATAATAAGACAGCAAATAAAGTACACTAACACAGTACAAAAGGGCAATATCAACTTTGTAAGGGTTTAACTAGTTTCGGATTGATCACTTGTGCATTTTTGAATTTTTCGGTGCAGAATTTCAATCAGGGCTGTGCAGTTATTGAATTTTAATAGAATCGGACCCAGTTGTTTCAAATTGGGTCTTTTTACTGGAGAAGTCTGTTCACCTTATTCTGGAAGTTGCTACAGGCGCCACCATCGTCATTTGGGTTGTATTATTTTGTATGGGGCTGGCAATTTTGACAGGAAATAAGTTCTATTTGGACTACGGAGCTGTTTTAAAGCCTCCAGAGAATCAGTGAGGTGTTGACTTGTTGGTGCACATGAACATAGAGCATTTTACACAAATCAACACCACTTTATACCATATTTTTGAGGCGAAGCTTTTCCCGAATTCGCCATTGAAAAGAATGGGGTTCCCTTTTAAACGGAAGAGCCACCACAAAGAAAGCGCGGTTTGGAGTGTTTCGAGGCAAAAGTAGGCGGGGCTGAATAAGGTCTATAGCCAATCGGAGCAGAGTTTAGACTTTACATTGCACCATTTGCTGTGTTAAATGGCATTGATTAAAAGTCTGTCTATGTTATGAGCAAGAAATACATTTTGAAAACAAAGACGGAATTTTATTTGTTTTATAAAATTATAAAAAAGAAAATGGTAAGGAATTGTATTGTTTTAGCTATAACACCTAGCCCTAATTGTAGTTATCTCTTGCTAACAACTACTTCAAAGTTTACTCATATTTGTAGCCAAGCCGGATGCTGATCCCTGCCCTACATCATTTTAGAATACAACCCCGAGACCTTTCTGTGAGGCAAGAATCCTATGAGCTGCACTTTATCCAAATTTAAAATTATTTTTGTCATTATGTAACGTTCTTTTTATTGTACTATAGGCAGGATGAACTCGTTAGTCTTTCCCTGGGAGTAAACGATCATTTGGCTCTGAATGTGATTGTGTCTTCTAACGAGTTTTTTCAATATGCAATTCACAATTAGTAGCTTTGTTAACAGATTTGGCTAATTATGGTAATGTGTAATCCACTACTGTGGAAAAGCACTGTAAAGTAATTAGGCTACCCACTTGAATTGTAAAATAGTTTTTGTTTCTTTTTTTTTTTACATTTCAGAATAACAATGTGGACTTGACGGACTTGACGGCATCTTTTGATCTAGTGTACCTAAAAGTGTGGTTGGCAGCATGGAAACTGCATTCATAAAAAAAAAAAAAAAAGGCTCCTCTAACTCCTCCAAAATACGGGGCTGCATTCCTGGAATTCTTCCCAAAAGTGGGATGTGCATTCAGCCGGCACACTCCGTCAGATCGCCCTCAGCCTCCATCTTCGCTGCAGCTGGCAAACAGAACATCAAGAGGAGTAGAGCTGTCAGCGCGCCAACCAATCAGGTGCGAGGAGCAGTGGAGAAGATGCCACCATTCACTGCCTATAGAGAAGAGCTGGAGGAGAGGAGAGCTTATGGAGCCATTTACAGTTTGAAAACACCCATCTGAGGTAACACCAGAGTTGCCAAGGATCCAGAATACACACTTCTACAGTACTTTAAGAAGATGTGAGTCTGGTCAGTGGTGATTCTCCCTGAGTTCAGATGCGTGATTGACAAGTGGGTTAGCCAATCAGGGACACACATGGTCTGTCCGTATCAAAAAAATATGGCTGGGGGTTAGCCAATCAGGGACACACATGGTCTGTCCGTATCAAAAAAAATATGGCTGCTTACAAGGAAAAAAGAAGATTTGTGCTTGATTTTATTTGTAAATGACAGGTGACCAATCAGCTCCTTTGTTTCACATGTGTCACAAATCAGATGGAGGGAGTGGTGACCAGACGCATATCCCTCTGTATAAAACATACACAGATACCATTCTGGACTTGCCAGACAAACACTCGAGGAACGCATACAATTGAGTTAGAGGTTGACCTATGCACTACAAAAACATTTGCCAGCGAACATTTGTGGTTTGGCCTTTTTGAGCAAACCACTTTGCATGTCAAAAATATTCAAATTACAGGATGTGCTATTTTTACACTTTTGTCTACTCTGCGTCAGATGCTTTTTGACCAAAACATGAAACAGATCTGAAAAAGAAAAAAATGATGTCTCAGCCAGTAAATGAAACCCGGATTTGTTTGTTAGTTAGTTTGTTTGTTGTCCAAAGTAAGTCTGAATAAACTTACAAATTAAAATTGAAACAAGTTAGGGATTCAAAAATGCTCAAAAGGAACAATTGCATATTCAAATGAAAAAGTGGTACCTGTAATTTGGAATTCGTCTTTTGTGGGACTTTGAATAAAAAGAGTGGATTTGTAAACAACCGCAATGAATACAATTAGTGTTGGCAGTAAAAAGTTATAGGTTAAAATTAAAGGTACACTATGTAACATTGCTGATGGAAAGTCCGCTACCTGCTCGTCTCCATGGAGATGTTAGTATGGCATTAAACATATCTATCTTGCATTCTTTCAGCTACAGCCGTGTTCACTGCTCAAAAATACCTTAAAAACATGCATACTTACTGTAATACCGTGGAACATTTCAGGCAAGGAAATAACACCTCCATGGAGACGAGCACGTAACGGAAACCTCCACCAGAAAAGTAACATAGTGCGCCTACAACAAACGCAAAACAGAAGGGCCAACTATTTTCACTATTTTTACTATTCTCAAGAGAGGACCTCAGCTAATGAAATTGTTTTTGCATAAGATTTGCCAGAGTAAAGATCTCAATTTGAATGCTCGAAATGAACAAATCACCTAGAATACAATTTTTCAAGTAACGTAAGTAATGCCGTCTTCAAATGACAAAATATGCAGTCTTATTGTGTACAAAACCTGCTGGCCCTGAAGTTTAGACCTCTACTAGCATGTATTTTAGAACATGCTAGTAGAGGTCTGATAGTAGTGCACTTCCGGCTCCATCGACTCTGGCTCCAATTCGCTTTGGTCTTAAAATGTTCGTATTAACCCGCTCTACACGACCCTGGTAGTTTTATTTCGCTATGGGTGACGTCACACTCCCTTACTCCACTTCTTTATACAGTCTATGGTGACAACGTCTTGAAAATGTGCCTGTTTTCAGACAAAGAGCTCATGTGGTGTTTATTAAAAAAAAAAAAAGCTGAGAAAAGCAGGTGTGAAAATGGGATGCAGGTTGAAAATAGCTGACAGACAGGAGTGAAAGTTCCAATGTGCACCGCTGGATCACACCTACAGCAGGTCACACCCTAGAGCAGGTCACACCCTAGAGCAGGTCACACCCTCCTCACCTCCAAAGACGACGTGTTAGCAGTGCTTCACTCCGCAGCGTAGGCAACAAGCAGAAGAAGAAAGCACCAGACCTTTGGCACATGTGAACTCCAAACCTCATCGACTCTCTGAGGGGGAGCACAGCTGATATCATGCTGCCTCCATATGTGCCACTGTTGTGTTGTGGCAGAACTATTTCCTGAGATGAACACGAGCAAAACTCCACAATGGAATTTTCCAAAGACTTGACAAAACATGCAATTGTGAACTACGGCATCAGTGTCATTTGGAACAAAGGCGGCGTTCTCCGCTCGTGAAACTTGTGCTTGCAATAAACTCTTCAAAAGTTTGCCAAGAATTTAAATAAGTCTCCCTCACAGAATTACTGTCAGGTCACACACAAAGAACCCCCACATTAATAGAATGTAGAAAATGCCACAATCAAATCTCTGTGGTAATAATTCTTTCAAATGATTCCTGACAGCAGATAAATTGGAATGAGTATTGTATCTTACTAACCTGGATGTAAAAGTTGAATTTTTTGTCTAGTTCCACTGTTCTAACGCTTCGACCAATCACCTTGAAGTATTCATCATGACATTTCGCCTTTTCCTGATTGAGCCGTTCCAGATTGATGAATGTGTAGAACTCAGAGCGCTACATCAATCAAGCATCAACCAGGTAGTCACTTCTAAGGTTCTATATTCTGATAAAACATCCATTTCTTTTCTTAATATTGATGTTTGAGTAATATTTTGCACACGCGAACATAAGCCATGCATGTAGATTAAGAGCCCACAACTTAAAACGCCAAGACTACGATGTCCTCATGTAGTATGAAGTGCGATATACTGCTGAAGTAAATATAGACGATAAACGATAATACTGCAACTGATTTATGCCACTGACACAAAAACCCAAGAGCCGATTTAAACCATAAAAACTATTGTAAATGTACAAAATTGTTAAAAAAAACACTTTAGTACTTAGTTTGCATCTGTAATGAGTCATAGAAGTTATTAATTCAACCTTTTACGCCTTAAATCTCATCTTATAGCCAAAAAATAACCAAAAATTTCCCAGTAGTGCAAAGAAAAGTACATAGGACCCCAAATCTTGAATAATGCTTAATACCTTAAAAGCGACTACCTTTAACATCCCTAGCTCAGCCTCCTCTCCAACAGGCCACGTTCCTTCCTTGATTGCAGAGAGCAGAGGGGCCGGTGAGGTGCTCCGGCCGTACACCTGTGACTGCTTACCGTCCGTAATACTGATGAATGAGAGAATACAGACTTGTACGCAGCTCCCAGGGGAGCGCTTTCCTCTCACGCTCTTATTACTGTCGGATCGTCCTCATGACTTAATTGATCCGAGCGGGCCAACAAAGCAGCCCACCTCCGCCCATCCCAACTTTACAACATCAGACAAGAGGGAAGAGAATGGACCACCCGAGCTTTTAACGAGACTGACTGTTAGTTTAACATGTAATTAAGCTGTAGAGGCTTAGTTAAAAGGGTAAACGCAGCATTTTAGCATCGGATTTGGTGAACGTGATATAAATGTAAGTTAGGGCTGTGAAAAGTCAAAGGATTGAAAATCAGATGCTAATCGATACTAAAACTAGTACTGAGTATTTAAGCGTCAAGTGTCAATACTAACAAAGTAACATTCGCAGGACAGAAATGAACCTTTCCTGAATAACTTTAGAATGACCTTAAGCTGTATCAGAACAAGAGTCTATTTTTAGTATCAAAATCGAGTTTGAAATGTTAGTATCGTGACAACACTGATATAAGTAGAATACTGTCAGTGAGCATCCTGTTCATGAATGTGGTGATAAACTATAGACTGTTCCACCGCTGGTCCATCTGCCAAGTTAGACCTGAACATAAATAATAAATCAATCACTTAAGAGCTGTTAAAGAGTCTAACCTGTACGGCAATTTGCAACATTAAAGCATGACAGCTCGCAGCACGTGTCCATTCACCTTGAGAATTTGAGTGAGAAAAAATATTTTAGAAAGGCAATGTCAAAAATTCAAATTTAAATTGTTAACGTACTTTATATGGTAAAAGGTTGTATAGCACCTACCTTCAAGGCACTCAAAGCGCTTTACATCAAGGAACCACTTACCCATTCACACAAACATTCATCCATGTGTGTGCAGACACGAGGGGTGAGGCTCAAGGACACAACGGCAGCATTCACTTGTAGGAGCTGGTATCGGAGAGGTAATCTGTTAGCAATCAGACTGATCTACCAACAATGTTTGTGCCGGAAGCGAGATTCGAACCGCTGACCTTCAGATTTGAAGACGAACATTCCACCAGCTAAGTTACTGCCACAAGAACAGGCAGTATTGATGTGTCTGTTTTATAAGGTGTAGCTTGAGCAAATTGGGGCGTAACCAAATAAATGCTGTACATAATTATAAGGGAACTAATACAGGTTTGTGGTGTTCATTTTTACAGTGCTTTTACGGCTTATTTCCAAGTTATTCAAAATGTGCGTAATCACAACAAAAAACCCAAAAAGCAAATTAACAAGACTGATGCTATACAAGATATCACAAGCTAGTATAGTCTTTCTCCTTTCAGTTCGTCCTCCTCTTTTCCTCGACACCGACCTTCTTTTGTCTTAAAAGCCCATGAAGTGAACGATTCAACAAAGAGCGCTTGATAATTAACAGCTCTCCCCTGCGGACAACTTCACATACACACACACACACACACACGCACACACGCCTCCTCCCTCCTATCTCCTCTCTGATAATTACCCTACGTTTAGACCTTGAGCTCGAGAAGGGACCACCTGACCAAGGGCATCCCGTTCTTCTCGCCGTGATTCATTGGCGCGTATATGGTCGGTCATATATCCTGGAGGTAGC
>KN483171.1:51392-80600 GCA_000787095.1 Periophthalmodon schlosseri | reverse complement strand
AATGCGCCTCTTCCACCGCTAATATGAAACAATCCGAGACGCGATCTGTTACCATTAGCTTGTAATGGGCTAAGCAGTACAAATGGAAGGCCCGTAGCTGTACATTGGTTCTTGATTATTATTGATGCACATGTAATTTTCAACACAGCCCAAGGTGACACTTAGCCAGAGAAGATGGTACCCCAGCACTTAAGATAGCGCTGGGGCAATTACTTAAGTGTATAACCTCTTGATGTGAAGTAATTGTTTAAGGCCAATTATTGTTCACTGGTTACAAAATTGTATGTTGCCAGTAAGTTGAAGTTATCGCTGTATTTTTCTGTACCTAGCAAGGTCCAAGAGGAATTTTGCTCCATGCTACTTGAACTAGTGCCCATCTATGCACAGATGGGCGACAGTAGCTCAGTTGGTAACGTGTTTGCCCACTGATCTGAAGCTTGGCGGTTCGAATCCCGAGCTCGACATAAACGTCTTTTGTTGAGCAGTCAGATCCACTGGCAGTGCGATTCTACCTCCCACAGATGAATGCTGTCATTGCGTCCTTGGGCAATACACTTAGCCCACCTCGTCCCCAGTGTCTGTGTGCACTGGTGTATGTGTGTGGGTGAGTGGTTCATTGAAGGTGGAAAAGCGCTATTTAAAAATGTGATAATTACCATTTACAACAATCTTCCAATATAAAAGAGTCAACTAGTTAGCGGTTACTTTTTACAGTACGCAGATACAATAGTATCCTACAATAAAACACAGTAATATTCACAGTAATTTATGAACACCTCACTAAATGAACCAAGTAAAGTATCTGATGTCTCTACACTGTCCAAAGACAAACAGTAGTACGTAATACGGGAACTCAGACTTTGGTAAATTATGTGCAACAGGGTGAAATAAAGACGCATAACAAAACAAAAAAATGGAGAGAAATCTTACCACTTTTCTATGAGTACTTCTTCATATCTGGTACTCTCTCCTCTCTGGCATTGCTCTCTGCTTGTCAATAGTGATCCAGGGCTAATCTACCAGCGCCACAGTGAGGTCCCTGCAGGGAGCACAGCCCGAGGCATGGGCCTCAGCCTCATCCGTCTTTGGAACAGGCCACAGGCAGAGACCGTGAGCAGGACCAGGGGATGGAGGGTCTGGCCTGCTCTGCTCTGATACATATATATGCATGGTGCTGTCTACTGTCCAGGCTAAGCCCACAGGAGACCTATTGACATGGGCAGAGGTGGGTGGAGAAGCCAAAGCCAAGTATGACTAAATCAAACTAAAATGTAAATTGAGGTACAAATTTGTCAATCAAATAAATATTAAAGTAAGAGTACATAAAAATACCCTATTACTACTTCTACGGGTCGTATCATCTACCCAGACACTAATCTTACCTAAGTAATTTCAGAATGGTCTTGATCCATAACAGAACTTTGATCATATTGAAGTAAACTACAACTAATTTTGAGCTGAAAATTCCATTCTACAGTTCAAGAGCCTTTAGCTTAGTATCAAAATTAAAATTTTAGTTTTGACTAGTGTTTTCACAATACTAAAATTTCAAACTCGATTTCAATACTAAGGAATAAGCTTGATACTCAATACAGATTCCAATACCACAGTGATAATAAAATAACCAAAAAACTTTTTATTTAGACAACAGAATTTTATTCTCAACATTAAATCATAATCCCTCAGTCGTCCAGTAGGTTCCATAGTGGTCCATGGGCGTATACTAGTCTATGTGGTTAATACAGCTGCTCATTCTAAATTTACTCAGGAAAGGTTGAGTTCTGTCCTGTGAATGTGACTTTTTTAGTATCGATACTTGTTCAAATGAGTATCAAGTTTCAACTACTAGTTTTAGTATCGATTCTCGATACATTTGACAATCCTAGTTTTGATGTAATGAAAAAATTGAAAAAACAAAAAGGTAAAATACATGCAAAATCTCATGTTGCTTTTGTCACTTGTACCGATGATGAAAAATGGTTGAAAAAGCCAGGCCCTATAACCCCACATAAGCCCAGCAAATTGGATGGAACAACTTTCTGTAGAGCTGCACTTTATGGCCCTTCCTGTGTACTCTCTGGGTTCCTATTGGCTTTGACAGCTGCAGAGGCGTTTGCTCAGACAACATCACATATTTTAGTTGTTTTTCTCCTGTGGTGCCGAAGTGAAGGCTCAGCTCCTTCTCGTCACCGGAGTAAACAAGCTAACGCGCCGCTGTGCTAAGGCTAACACACCACATGGCAGAGGAGCCGCCAAACATGTTCCAATCAGCCGTGTTTGTTCTGCTCCATTCAGGACTGCACAGACAAAGGCCAGTGTGCTATAGGCATCTGCTGGCTGTTTACGGTTGTTTGTTCCACACTACATCAATCTCACTCTAACTTTACAGACTGCTGGCACGTGGTACTGCTGTGCTTTGACTTTCACACAAATATGCCATGTACACACATATTCTTGCTGTGAAGTCCAATTTTTTTCTTTTTTTACTCAAACATTTTTAACCTACAATGTTTTTAAAGGTCTATTTTGCAAAATAACATCCAGTTTCAAGGTCCTGTACCCAGTTTTTTCCCCATGTATTTGAGCAAAATTTGTCTTGCCCCAGTACAGATATATTGAATAAGCAGCTCTTGAGGTAAAAATAAGTCTGCTGTGTACTGTCTGCATCTAATTAGAAAGCATTTTATTGTCCGATAATCAGGACATGTGCGTTAGGATGCTAGTTGTTGTTAGCTTTACTGTCATATCAAAACTCTAGCCTAGCAAAAACAATTAGCAAGTCAGAAATGTGCTCAAATGTGTGTGTAAATCTTTTGGTTGAGATCGTGCAAAAGGTGATTACGAGTTTCTGCCTTCTGGATTTTTATCTTATCTTTAAAAAAAAAAAAAAAATCCATATTATTGCCCTCGAATAAAGACAATGTACTTTAAAAAATATTTTGTTTGAACTGGGTCGTTTTCCTTCAGGCGTAGCCATCGTCACAGTCAATTTAATCTCTGTTCACTATTCTGTTCTATGCATTTGACCCAATGGGACAACCTTCTCTAGATGTTCTTCAGCTACGACCCTGGTCCTGAGTACCAAGCCTGTAGCAGGAACAGGAAAAATCAGGACATCTAAAACAGAGAGCATATTTAAAACAGAAAGCCCCCTGGGTTCAATTGCCAGACCTCGCTGTCACACGCTAGCTAACATTTCCTCTTTCTCCACATCTCCTTTTTAGCACGGCAGCTCTAACCTCAGAATCATTTTTCAGCAAAATTCAGTCCCTCCTGTGTACGTCCAAACCATCTTTAATCCCCAGTACTATCCATCCTTGTCACTCCTAAGAGGACCTCCACATCTTCAGCTCTGCCTAGCATTTTTTATTGTTCCGCTACATTAACGCTAACTTGGGGTGGGCAGTATTGACAGAAATGATTATTTTTCTTTATTATTTTGATAACGATATTTGACGATATTTTCACAACAAATAAGTAATGTGCAGAGGGGCGTAAAGTAGCCAAGAACTGCACTCAAGTAAGAGCAACATTACTTCAAAATAATATTACTCAAGTAGAAGTACAAAGTAGTAGTGGTCCAAGAAATTACTCAAGTAAGAGTAAAAAAGTCAGAGTAACTGTCAGGATGCAGGATCTGATTTATAAGTTAATGTAATGGGAAGGATCAAATATTAAAGAATGCACAAAATCTGATCTAATCTTTCAAAGGATAGACACAAAAATGAGAAAAACTTTTGTCACTTGAAGACTTACTCACAGTGGGAAGAGTAACCAAAACTTTTACTCAAGTAAGAGTACTGTTACTTCAATAAAAAAATATTACTCAAGTAGGAGTAAAAGGTTGCTGCTAGAAAAGTACTCTGACCATTTCTTTAAAGTTCCACGAGTAAATGTAACTGAGTACTACCCAGCTCTGGTAATGTGCTTACATATGTCTGTGAATGTTTTGGTTGAGATTCAAGTTTAGTATAACAAGTGAATTGCCACAAAAGGGCAGAAATATGACTTTATACCCTTGTTTGGAGGTCATTTTAAGAGGTTTGATAACAGACGATATACTTGATATTCAAATATATCAAATTTTCAAAAGAGTTATTGCGATATTATCAATTTTCTGATATATCTCCAACCTCTAACGCTATAGCTACCCCCTCTAGGGTACCATTTTCTCATTACTGAGGTGGGACTAATTACTGAACAACCCCATCTTCAAATGCTACAAAGCAGGTAAATACAAACAAATACACAAAGTCGATGGTCTTCTTTAAGTGGAAACTCAATTTAAAACCAAAATAGAAACTAGTCCGTAAACACTTTTGAGGAGAAAATAAGCCATGAAATGAGGTGTTGGAGCGAGCTATTTTAAACGCACTCCCGCTATACCCTCTCCTCTTTGAGCATACATTAGCCTGTAATGAAACCAGGCCATTTAAAGAGGGATTTGAAAGAAGCAAAAGTCGAAGGGTCACACCACCATATATCCATAGCAATGTCTTCTCAACTTTTAAGAAGCACTATAGCATTATAACAAAAATCTGCACTTTTTTTTTGGTTAGCTTGGCTTGCATCATCTGAGGCCAGAGTGGAATGTCCTTTTCTATGAATTTACATGCAAGAAAAGTAAATGCCACCTCCGTCTCACCACTAGCTCACCACCTACAATTCCATTTCCTGAAAAAGACGGTGTATTTTCCAGTCCAGTGTTAGAAGTCAGAGGTTTTTAATCAGTCCTTTTTCCTTCTACTGCTCTTTCCGTTCTGCTGGAGCTGAAAGGGGGATGGGGTGAAAGTAAAGGGGCTCCAGAGGCCTCCCGTGGAATCTTTGCATAGCAGCAGAGAAAGTGGGAGGAGGTTCTTAACACCTCCATAAGGCTCCGCAAGGCACCGGTTACATGCTGGTATAAAGCTGATGTCAATGACAAATTTTGAAAGGTGATATATCAACCAAAACACACCAATACATTATGTTAAATTCATAATTGGGCAACAGGATGATATAACATTTGATTGTAATGTGGCCTACTGATGATATACCAGTTTAGATTTTGATTTTTACATGGTCATTCTTCTACTCAATGCAGCTTTATGCTCAAATGTAGTAACTTTTCCCCACCCACTTTACATCATACTCTGAGTGAATGACAGGTGAATTTAACCAATCACAGTGACGTGTGATTGGTAGCCAAAGCAGATAGGCAACATGGCTGTATTAAGTTATTAGAGCCAAGTCTGCAAAAATTATGGTTCCAAAAACTAAATTAATTAATTAAATAAGATAATATTGAGAGAAGAAACTGCCCCAACTACTACCCTGCAGCTTTGTATTCTTGCCAACAAAAATTTGGATTAAGGTCCCTGACAGGTTTCCCCAGTGGCATTGAAAGGTTAAATGCAAAAAAATGATTTCCCAATAAGACTTTAAGCTGGTTAAAGTTATTGAAAATCCAATTAAATAAACTGTATTGTTTATTTTTCCTGGGCTGAATGATGACTGATAATGGTTAACTAGTGTCACAGAGATGGACAGAAGTCGTGAGGCAAGGCCGTTCAATCTCACCTAACATCTTTGAATTTTGCCAAGCGCATCTATAAATACAATGGCGCACAGGCAGACACGGGGAGTGGAGAGTGCCGGCACATGCTGTGGTGAACCTCTGTGGAGAGAGAGGAAAAGACTGGTATTCCGTGGCTGGAATTTCTGCTCGGAATTCATCCATGAAGGCGGCCGGCGGGACAGGCAGCGGTGCGGGCCGGAGGCATGGATCGGGACATGTAGAGAGAGGAGGTTTACATTCCCAAAGCAGAGCCCCGTGCCTGATGCTGGAGCTGTCCTTTAGCAGCCAGTGGAGCGTTGGATGTGCAAACGCTACATGTGCCAGGCCAGAGCAAAAACACAACAGGCTTTGATGATTATGGGGAGAGCCGGGCAATTGTACATAATGATATTTTGAATAGCAGAAGCAGGGAGTTAGTCAGACAAATATTGCTATGTTTATATACCCATTGTATATTATATCTGTGTCTTTTATGATAATAATGATACGGCTTGGAAACTTCAGCTATAGCTAAATACTAAACATTTTAAGTATTGACTGACTGAATAAAGTGTGGATAAAAAGCACACCATAAAACGACTGCACAATGAAAGTATAAAGTATTTTTGGTTTGCTTCTATGTTTACAGTTGAGCAGAACACATCTCTGAAATGTGGTCAAAGAACTGAAAAAAAAACCCAAATCACAAATCTAAGAAGTAAACTAGCTCTCTCGCTCTGTCACTGGGGTGACAGTGGCTCAGTAGGTAGAGTGATTGCCCACTGATCTGCAGGTTGGTGGTTTGAATCCTGCTCTCGACATAAACATGCTGTCGTTGTGTCCTCGGGCAAGACACTTAACCCACCTCGCTGCACAATATATTGAGTTGGCAGAAATGCCAAATAGCAAAGGCTACACTTATGTTGGTAATAGAATGTCCGCTATACAAAATATCTTGTTTTTTATTAGAAAAATCTTGTTGTACCTGAAAGTCACAGAATTCCTGGATTAGTTCATTTTTCAGTCTCATTTCTCAAAACTCTAATCACAATCACAATCGTCATATACGAAATAACCTGCATGTCTTGCAATAAAACATACATCGGGGAAACAGGGAGGGCATTGAATATACAAAAAAAGGAACATAGAACAGAATGTGACATGGAGCCAAGGCGTGAACACGAGCAACAAAATACAAAGCAGAACAGGAGCAACTCAAATTGTCCATTCCTGACCATTGTAAAAGAGAGAACCACATTATGGACTGGCACAGAGCAAACACTGGAACAGAGGACAACAAACATCATCGCTGGATTAAGGAGGCAATTGAAATATGGAAACCATTCCCAGGGGACTTTAAACCGGGAGGAGGGGCTTTTTTACTCTCACACACCTGGGATACTGTTCTGAAGAAGTCAGACTGCAGATGGTCGTCCTGCCTCCACCGGTAGGAAGACAGCGCAAAAACCTGTTTAAATCAGCTGACCAGACACATCACAGCAACATCATATGACCACTCTGAGGAAGACTAGTCAGCAGTCGAAACTGTCAGGTATGAAAACAAACTAAACCTTGGTCTGGAAAATGAATCTATTGAAATAAAGACCAGATGAACATCATTGGACGCAACCACAATCACGTCATAAAAATCATAATTCAATTTTTATCCCAAACTGTGCAGCCCTATCTCTCACATTCATCCAACTCTTCAGGTTTAAGACTTGTCGTCAGCCGTTATATAAGTCTACCCGAGCAGCAGTGAGAGAGCCGAGTGTCATTAGTTGTCACCGGTGATAAATAGTCACTGAGGCGTCTCTGTGGTGTAGATCTTCTTCCCCAAATCAATACATCTGTCCAATGTGAACCTCCAGTGCCCCATCCTCCCCTCTCTGCTCCAGTTACCTGCCCACGAGGCCTGCCGACGGGACAAGCACTGCTCTACAAAGCCCTTGGACTGTGGAGTGCTTCCGGGGGACAGGTGTGTGGGCTTTGATCATGATTACAGTGGCTGGGGCTTGGGCAGGGATGGGGGGGCTGTTCTCCTGAGTCTGCACCCCCCCCGCTGGGATACTGTTGATGGGCTGTGGGAAGCGCCGCTCAGCACAACAACACGTCTTTAAAGTCTTGTGAAGTATCAGTTTGAGTTGTGTGCTTTCAGTGGCTGTGTTGTCTAGTTCAAGGGAGAGGATGTTGCCATTGGTAGATTCAGATCGGATTTTGGAAAACAACTACAAAGTCAGAGATCTAACGATTTTTGTTGCTAAATTATTCTGGAGGTGTTGATTTGGTTGGTGAGCTAAAGTGAAAATTTCAGAATAATGGGTCAAATTTAGGGCTGTAGGCCTTTAATCGGTCGATGGTTTCAACCAAAATTTGTCTTACTCAACTAATCATTATATTTAGCTGAGAGTAGAAGCTAGTGAGTGAGTTAGCTTATTACTTCCTAGTACTTTTTTCCGCATATATAGCTGATTTTTGACCCCCCGTGGAGGTGTAGTCTAGTGAGTGCAGGTTGGGTCAGATACATAGGGATATGTAATAGTTTCGAGAGCTTATGCAACACCCTCTTTTCAGCCAACTAATTGATCGGGAGAATATGTCTTTGGTTGACCAAGAATTTCTTTTGTCAATTCAAAACTGCAATGTTCTCAGTACTAGTTCTAATACATGACTGAAGATATGCATGTAGCAAAAAAGTTGGCATTGGAGTTAGTAAGTTCTCCAGCTGTAGCGAAGAAAAAAAAATCTAAGAAAAACATTATGGCCGTTTCTTATTTTACATTTATCATTTTAGTGGCTAGAGGCTAATTTTGTGGTTTCATAGTTTTGACGTTTTTTTTGTCCAGGTCTCAAAATACAAATCCCTCTCCTTTGTCCTATTACATGTACAGCTCGAATCTGCTTTCACTTGAGGCTTTCCCCGTATCGCATTTCTCTGCTTGGCCTGCTCCTACGCCTATAAGAAGTAATTGTAAAAACGCTGGGTGCCCCTTTTTCCTGTTTGAAGTTTCCGATGGCGTGTGTGCAAGAATAAGTGTTCCTCCAAAGCGAATGTACAGTACACCGCTGGGGGATAACTCCACTCACTGGTAGAGTCGACTGACAAGAGCTAAGGAACAGAAATGGCTATAGGCTTCCCTCAACTATTTCACAAGGCATCTCAAGAGAGTCAAGAACAAAGCCCGGAGTTTGACCAGTAACTATATATTTGCCATCTTTCTTTAGTACAAGCGCGAGTCTATTGGAAAGACTTCACAGGGAAAATCCGCAGTAGGCTCCATCCCAAGCCCTTCGAGAATGCTGTGTTTGAAAAATAATAAGCTGTCATATTTTTGTGGAGAATGTTGACATTTCATTTTGGTTCTTGTGCGTTACTCCTGCTTTGTGGCCTCTTGTAAAACTCATATATTTAATCCCCTGGCTTAAAACAGTGGTGGTAATGCTCTCCTCTGTTCAGTGTCGCCTGGCAACTTCAGAATCAAGCTCCACTCTGAAATAAACAATGTTGAACTATTCTTTAAAGGTAAGGTCATGGGGTCAATTTTGACTTCTGCATTTGACTAGGGATGCACCGATTTGCACAGCTTTTTCAGTTCCGATACTTTGGCTGTAAGTATCTGAAGATACCCGATATTTACCAATACCAGTGTAGGAAAATGGCACATATTTCCTTAAAACACAGTTACCTTATTACGCAGTGTTAGTTAAACGGCATTTATTCTTCAAATAACTACAGAGATGCTATGAGACGTTTTAGACCAAAATCACCCTATAAATAGTCTTGTTAGATCCAGTTAGAGGCCCAATCAGAATATCGGTGGAACTGACATCATGGAACCAATACCTGATCCAGCATTTTTGCAGTATTGGTGCCGATATTCGATACCAGCATCGGTATCGGCGCATCCCTACATTTGACCCACTGAGACAAGAACAGTGTGAATCAGGGGATCCAATTTCGATTTGAATCTTTGTTTACCAGTTTGATTCTGAAACAATTTTAAAACAGTTTCAAATATTTGTTTCTTGTTTCTCTTTCTTTTGATGCTCTGAATGAATAAATGAATGGCATTCAGCATCCATTCTGACAGTTTCAATGGAGTATTACAATACCCTTAATTTATACATAAAAGAAATGCTGTTCTCTACAAACATGGTCTAATGACACACAATGCTGCCAAGATACATAAACGAGAACTCAGTGAAGTGCGCAACATGTAATTCAATCAAAACCTTGTTGGAAAAATGCCCCAAAATGGCTTCGGTGCCTATGGCTTTTCCATTCAACCAAGTCCATAGAACTGCAGTTAAGTGTAATTGCATCATTCTTCTAACCAAACAACCTACAGTACTGTATACTGCACAATAAAACTGCCCAAAGCCATATTTTTACTTTTCAAAATGGAGCTAACTTTAATACGCCCTAGGGTGAAATACAAACGAAGCTTTCATTGTAACTTCATTCATGCATCTCTTATCTGAAAAATCCAAAGTATGCAGGACTGACTACTTGCCTGACTGTATGGATGACGCCAATGGAGGTCAGACTTTTATATTTAACACGGCTTCATAGAACTTTCATTTTAATGGGACTTGGTGTTACTACTACTAATACTCGCTACTTTTGTTGTTGTTTTGTCGTTGTTTCTATTATACTATTATACTTCTGATGCTAATACTACCATTACTACAATATACACTACTTCTGCAGATCCTACAACTACTGCTGCTACTAATACCACTACTATTACTATTACCATTGCTACTCACGTTGGTAAATATTTGGCAGTAATTATTTACATAACTTAAATATTACTTAATTAGAAGAAAAGAGGGTGAAGTCCTTTGCCGCGATAGCCAAAGCTGTCACAAATCTAATACAATAACTACTACTTAAACCACTTGCTTCTACTTTTCTTACTATTACTGTTACTAATATTAAAACTATTGCTTACTCAACATGTATCAATTAAAAGAATTAGAAATATTAGGACTGTGCGATTTGAAAAAAAAAAAAAAAAAATTAAATCGCATTATTTTTACTCACATAAATCTATCTCAATTTTCAATTAAATTTTTTTTTTTTTCTTTTCAAAAAAACATATTAATTGTTTTTGAATCAGTACAATTTAATATAAAAAACAGGTCTAATTTCTTTCTCCAATGTCCGAACTCTACTCCAAACCACACACTTTCACTGACTGACGATTGGCTGTAGACCTCTTGATTAAAAGGCTCCAAGCTGATGATCGAGGATTAGACGTGACTGAATCTCAAACCTGATTAAAATTCGATTAACTGCCCGGCTCTAGAAAATACAGTTCATAATCATGTATATAATCCCTCACCTCTGCCTTAACTACAAAATACAGTTGCCATCATTCCTGTACCCCTGCCAAACATTCTGACAGACACTTATCAACTGTCAGCGGTACTTCCCAAAACCTTCACTATTAAAAGCCTCTTGGAGTTCTGCAGACAGTTCCACGGCCACCCGGGAGTCCTCTTGTCTCCCTCTTCCCTTTGACAGAACAAACTGATAACTCCGACTGTGCTGCCTGAGGATGTGCAGTCTAAATGATGTGAGTTAGGGCCGAGATGCTGAGATAATAATGGGCATTTAGCGCAGGGGACACAGCGGGGGATTACAGGCTCTGGACACCACACAGCTGTCTCCTTTTTTATGGAAGCGAACTCGGAGCAGGCAGTCGGTGTCAGCTTTCGGGGAGACTACCACACCGGCTCTAGTCTCACATCAGACGAGTCGCGGGGATGGGAGGTCTTACTCAAGCAAAGACGTCAGGCTTGGTATGCTAGCTTGGTATGCTAGCGTCACATGAGATGAACGTAGGGTTGTCAAAAATATTGAAAAACAGATATTAATCGACATTAAATCTAGTATCGAAACTAGATACTCATTTGAGCAGGTATCAATGTATCGATACTTAAGTCACATTCACAGGACAGAAATGAACCGTTCCTGAATAGCTTTAGAATGATCTTAAGCTGGATCAGAAAGGATAAGACACATAGACTAGTATACGCCCATGGACCACTATGGAACCTACAGTGGTCCATGAGGGATTACACAGATATAAGGCCACATAGTAATATAAAACTAACGCGATTGTTATGTTTTAACAATAAGATTTTGTTCAAAGTTCACATTTTAAACGCATCCAGGGGAAACTAATACAAGAAACACATTTCAGAACATGTTACAGTTCTAAACTACAGGGTAAACAGTTTTTATGCAGAATAAGACTGGATATTTTGTCGTTTGTGGAGAAAATTGAGAATGAAAATAACAATATTTTTGTAAAAATGTTGATTCTGAATCTTGATTTAAAGCTGGGGTACCCAACTTTTTAAAATTTTGTATTTTCTCCCAAAGAGTATATTACAAAAGCAGCACGTTGTGACAAAATGAGACCACTGTGCGCTGTGTGTAGCTAATAATAAAGCATTTTTAATTCTCGTCAACCGGAAGTAAGCGCAGAAAGCTGTTCTAAAGCCATGCACGTGCCTGAATATTAATGCGTGTTTATATTAATGACGTGCCAAAGGGCTTATGAGAACTAGGGACGAGATAGACAGACTTAAATAGCTACTTCCTCCTTCCACTGTATGAAAATTCAGGTAACTCATCTTTAATTTACAATTTCCAGGACTAACAAGGGGTAAATTAGCATTCAATATTTGGTACACAAGGGCTGGAAGATATGGGGAAAAATGTGTATTGTATTAGAGAACTATGCCAACTTCTGAGTCTTGGCTTAATCTAGAATTTCAGGATCAACAAAGTCTAAATTATAGGACTAAAAGTTTGACCAAAGATGTCAATATTGGCTACTGTGAAGCATTGCATATGAGAATAAAATAAAACACGGGATTGGATAACTACATAGGACATTTGTATTCTGAATCTTGATTTAATCCCTAATTGTCAGAACCAACAATGGCTAAATTAGGACTAAAACTGTCCAAACCAAACCAAAGATGTCAAACTTGGCATACTATGAGGCTAATTTATCAATGGGTTTCCAAGTGAAGAATAATTATCACTGTTACCATAGAAATTAACTAAGCATTTATATTTGGATAATACATTAGCGGTCTGGATTGCGGTAAAATTATTCCACAGTCTTGTACAGCTTCTCATTCTCTTCAAAGATTACATTTGACAAAGAATTTAAATTTGGTTCCAGTCAGAGATGAGCAAAAGCAGAAGTCTCAGTCCAAACAACATGTGCTTTGTCCAGTCGCAGCCGTCTGACAGCTCTGTGTTATTAGCGTGTGTGTGAGCCCCTGACTTCTTGGCTCCTATTATCTCCTCCTTTGCACATGAGGAACAGTCGGCATCCATCATGAAGGCGCGCACACACACAAACACACGCACACATCCACACACTGTACACAAGAGCACTCTGTGGTTATCTTAACATGTCAGATGGAACATGAGGCACATCCAGCTAGACCTAGTTAACCCCACAACCTTTGAAGGACTCAAGTGTTGAGAAGATCCAGGACAGGCAACTTCCAGTCAGTTATAGTGTTTGTAATCATACTGATGGATTATATTTGACAAAGCTTAATAAAATTCACCATTTATTTGCGTAATGAGATCTATCTGACAGTGAAACTATGAACACAATGCATATGTGACATTAGAAGTAGAGATGGGAGATATACATTTGACTTGTCCTTTAACGTCGCTAGGGCACTGGTCAGGAGCACGGGGCCTATCTCCAGATACTGACCTCAGTCAGGACTATCTTAGTTGAAGTATTTTTTGCTTGTTTTTGGGTTGAAAACAGATTGTTTGGAAGAAACCCATCCAGAGACAGGGAGAATGTCAACTCCACAGAAATGTCTGAGCTGGTCTGCAAATCAAACCTGGGACCTTCTGGTTGTGAGGCGAGTAGAGCTAACCACCCAGTCATCATGCCGCAATACTGATGCATAGACAAAGCGGGTAAAGTATCTTGGCAGCGCACTTATCAGAGCTAGGATTAAACCCCAGACCTTGGTAGAGTGTTCATCCACTAATCCGAAGGTCAGCGGTTCAAATCCCGCTGTCGACATAAAAAAAACATCATTGGTAGAGCGGTCAGATCCACTGACCCACAGGTTGGTGGTGTGATTCCACCACAAATGAATACTGTTGTTGTGTCCTTGGTTAAGACACTTAACCCACCTCACCCCCAGTGTCTGCGTACACTGGTGTATGAATGTGTGTGTGAATGGGTGAGTGGTTCCTTGATGTAAAGTGCTTTGATCGCCTTGAAGGTGGAAAAGCGCTATATAAAAATGTATTTGTCATTTGTAGTTCAGAGGTCTGACACATTCATTGCAAATCTATGTACTAATTATTATCCATAAATAGTGAGCTGTGGCTGCATCTTGGACCTGGTTCAAAGTGGTGTAAATAATTATAATTGCAGTTATAATACCCACACAACTCATCAGATTCAAAAAAATGTGCCATTAGCTTAACATTGTTCGTAATAATAGTAAATCAGAATGCAGGTTTCAACTTGGAGACGGTGAGCTTTGATCTTTCATACCATTGTCTTACTCTATGCTCTACTCTAGTATTACACAACAGAACGGTTTGTCCTTAGGTGAACATTAAGAGCTGTTATCATGCTGGTGACGACGCCTCCAAATGATCCCGTCTCAGCAGCCCTAGTGAGAGATCCGTCTGTGTGAATGATATCGTTGGCAGCCCAGCAATATGGTGGGGCTCCCAGGGGCTCGGCTGCACACATAATCAGTGCGTAATTACAACTGCTCTGTGCTGCCTTACCCTAACCAGCCACTTCCATGTCTTCAGTTGTCTCTTCTGGTTCCTGTCCCAATTTGTCCCAGTAATGGTCTTTTCTACACGGATCATAACATCGGGTATGGAGATTTTAACAAACCATGTGAACTTCATTAAAAATCAATAGTCATTTCTCATGTCGTAGCCATAGACTGTATAAAGAAGTGAACTAGGAGTATGACGTCAGCCATATCGTTCGGCTCCAGTCAAATGAAGCTTATCAAGGCTAGAGCAGTTATAGGGGCCAGTTTGGAGTCATGTTGCATATTAGCGAGTATCATAGCAACCAAAGAGCCAATCTGGAGCCAGGCTGTTGAAGGTAACGCCCCTTCCCGTCTGCACCGCTGGTTTAGCAGGGAGCGGATAGCGAATAGCAGCAGTTATGGAGAGAGGGGGGACATGTAAAGTGGTTTAGCAGGGAGCGGATAGCGAATAGCAGCAGTTATGGAGAGAGGGGTGACATGTAAAGTGACTTGGAGCCAGAGTCAGTGGAGCCGGAAGTGCGCCCACGCTCACTTCCTATGGCTAACAGGTTGGCTATGTCCATTTATATATACACAGTCTATGGTCATAGCGTATGCAAGCATAAATCCAATCGTGTTTTCACTTGATTTAAATTTAAAGCTTGGTCCAGTAAAAAATGTATCCCAAATGAGAAAAGATGCAAAGTAGACGAATGATGTTGGGCTTTATCTTGAATCTACTCCACGCCAAGATTTGTGTTTGCGTTGGGGCGGCGAGTCTATACAGCCAAAGAATAATTCATTTAATGCGTTTGCGATTTCTTGGCAGGGTATTCCACTAGAGACGTCAACTGTTTTGCAGACTTCACGATCGGACAGAGTGTGATTAAACAAAGCAGGAGTTCCAATTGCTTTTATATCGCTCCCAATGCAGCTGTAGCAAATGCCAGGTCTGGGGTTTCTTGCTTGTTTGGGGCTGAAGGAACAATGCCCCCCCTTGGCTCGTAGGTAGTCTGGCTCAAATGGAAGCCAGCCATTCTGTTGGAACAGGCCGTTGGACGCAATCGTGTTTTGGCTTTGAGATATTGCGTTTCTCGTCCTGCAAGCACTCTAAGTTGTTTGAGAGAGGAACAAAGTGCATTGAAGTAGCAGAGAAAGAGGTAGATAGTGTTACTAATGTTCTTCGGTCTTATAAAAGGTGTAGAAAGATAAGTTATCACGGCGTTATCCAAGCCTGCCATAAAGCCATTTGTAAACTGTAAACCGACTTGAACTGGCACCATTACTGCAATATCCAATACAGGGCACCTTTGAATTCCATATTTTGAGGCTATATATAGGCCTAAGTGAAACTCCATATGAATAATGAGAGCGAGCACTGAGAGAAATTTAGACATTCTTATTCTCATTCTTATTCTTATTCAATTCTATAGTAAACTTACATTTACTCAATAGAGCCCATATGATTTATTTTCAAGCCAGATCTGTTTTGCAGTAGGCCTGTCACGATAAATACTATATTGACCATTTTTTTTCTGGGTCAATATTTATCGTGGGTATTTTTTCTTGCAGTAGTGGGGATATTTTTGTTTATTTTTTTGCAATGTGATAAGATTTGAGCTGGAGAAGGTTGAATTATGAACTTCTATGAATCATTATAGACACAAACTAACTACTTAAGTGTTGCATTCTGGTATTTATTTAGTTTAGCGCATGTTTTTTTTTTTATATTGTACATTTAGAATAGGTTTTTGGGAATAATTCTTCTTTATGGTTTGGTTTCAAAATCATCGTTTATCGTCTATATTTACTTATACCTATATCGCACTTCAAAATTTGTTTTCGTGACAGACCTATTTTACAGATGACTTGCTTCTTGTTTCCTGCTCATAGAAATCTGTCTGCATTAAACATCTATGAGCTGGTTACATTACAAATTAACATTAATAAAGCATATAAATTAGCTATGTAATATTAATTAGGCAAAAAAGACTAGGTTCCTAAAAGTTTTCAGTCAGAGGCTACTGTGCTCCTGGAAAATAGCTGGTCTGAAGCCATGTTAAATACATTTCTTGCTAACCCTATAGTTAAAACCTCTACAAACATGCATGGGATTCTTGCATGTGCTTACGGTTCATATTTGAATAATCTCTCACCTACTACTACTTTTGAAAATGTTTAAAATGTTAACAGAATCCTAATTTGAACATAAATCACAAATTGCAATTCTTTCAGAAAAAATCCAAACAAGATTTCCCCCTAAAATCGTGTAGTCTAAACCACGAATAACCCAAGACTAAAACACACTGAAAAAACTATAGAGATAACCACATAGGCACTAGACATTTTAAGTTCCAGATTGAACTGCTTGAATGACTAAATGGCTAAGTTTCCCCAAACAATCCTATATAAGGCTATTAGCTCCCACACGTCTCCATAAACACACACAAATATGGCTGCAGAATGTCTCCTCTTTATAGCCTCCTCCTGTTTTGTGAGTGAGTGCATACCATTCCTTGTGTTGTGCGTTCAGATGGCTGTATTTTGGACCAAGGGGGGGATGAAAAGTACATAAGCCAATACAGACGTAAACAAAGTAAAATAAGTAAAACAGTTAACAAGAGTATTTTTGAAATGTATTTTATATTATATTTACTTTCTGGAACTTCTGTCTGTCAGTGGAGCTAGTAATTGATTCATTTGACCTGGTCAGCTGATTACAAGTCTTGTATATAACCATCTAGAGACAATGTGTTATTTCACACATAGACTGTATATATTAATGGACATAGCTAACCTGCTAGCCTCTGCGTTCCTGCGACTTTGCGCTCCATCGACTCTGGCTCCAATTCACTTTACATAAGAAAACAGTGGCCCCTCTCTCTGTAACTGCTGCTGTCAGGCTCATTATTTTGGTCTTAAACTGTTCGTATTGACCCGCTCTATATGATCCTGGTATTTTTATTTTGCTATCGTGTCAGTAACTGAAGATATGAACAGACAAATGAGGCGCCTTCTTTCCCAGAGGTCACTCCCGCTAGCTTTAGCAACAGGTTTGCCGGGGTGCGGGCGGGAATCTGTACCCCAGCACAGATTGTAAAAGCAGGTCTTGGGGTCAAAATGACACAGCTGTTTTCTGTGTACACATTTTTATCGTCAGAGCCAGGAAGTAAGGCTGGTGCGTTGTTAGCATGCTAGTTGCTGATAGCATTACCGTGACAGCAAAAGTTGTGAAAAGTGCTTAAAAGACTGCAGTCAGAGGCTACAGCGCTCCTGGAGAAAAATGTTAGTCTGGAGCCCTTTTAACTATATTTCTTGCTAACCTTGTAGTTTAGACCTCCACAAACATGCATGGGAAACGTTGCAGTGAATAATTAGAATGCTAGGAATGCGTTAGGAAAGTGAGGAATACATTTGCTTGCTGCTGCAAGCTGTTTCAAATAAACTAGTTTTGTTTTTCCATAATTTTAAGAAGATACAAATGAGGTACAGTCCTTTTAAACCAAGCACATATATCAATTGGTTTCCTGTCAGACAATATTTCTTTCTTATTAAATACTGTATTTAGCGGCCGGGTCGATAGCGCCACAGTTTGAATACTGCCATTTATATTGTTGCAGAGTTTGTATAAGACACTGTGGCTGGTTGTAACAAGAATGGCATCTGATGTAAAAAAAAAAAAAAAAAGGCTACAGCTTATTGCCCATTGAAAACATATTGCGGTCTCATTGCATCAAATGGCGTCTTATTCACTCGCTCCTTGACTGCTAGCTTTGATATGGGAAAATGTCTTCCTTCAAGCACTATTCCACAGCCTTTGTTTATCCCGTCTCCGGTGGTTTATCAATGCCTCATTTGGGTTCAGGAGAAGGCCAGACAACAAGCTGCCATTGAGGCCTGGCGACAATGTACTCAAAGCTAGAAATAAACCCTGAGAATTATATTTTTATTAACAAATGGGAGCTAAAATCTACATGGAGGTTTTTCGCAGCTATTTATCTAAGGCAACAGACCGCAAACCGCTAAAGGTCTCTGAGGGATTGTCCAAATGTTGACCCAGTCTGGACTCCCTCTCTCTCTCCGCTCACTTTGGGTCCGCTCTAATGCTGCGTGGAAACCAGATCTTATGCGAGACAAGCCCACCCAACTGCAGCTGACCGCCTGGCAAGAGCGTCTGGGAAGTAAGGCAAGAGTGGCTCACGTTCCAAAGGCTACACTAAGCCCATAAAAGAAGTGGAGCATTGTCAGTGGCCAGTCCATAGATGGTCATTCATTAGTTTAACATAATATACATAGCGCACATTCCTAACTGAAATAAAAAACTGTGAACAGCATTAGGACATGGGAATGACAAACTTTGTGCTGGTGTATGGGGTAGACAAGACCTGCGTTAAGGTCACGGACGAGGCATCAAACCGGGACTTTACTGTGGAATTTAGAATCACTTTCAATTTTCATTCATTAGCTTTTTATTATTATAAGAATTATAATATTTATGAGGTTTGGGTACGGCAGTTACACAAATTGTAGACACAGTTGGGTCAAAATAAGGGTTGTCAAAAACATTGTTACCCAGATACTAATTTAATTTTTAAACTATCGAAACAAAATACTAAATTTAACAATAATTTGACAAGTTTAACATGTTTCATTTTCATTTTTGATGCTCCGACACCCCACCTCCTCCTTTGCTCTCTGCGCTAAGTCACTCCCCCTTCAGAGTGCAATTGGCATGTATTTCGCTAATGAAACTACTGCACATCGCATCAAGTTTGTGACGCTGTAGTGTATTGTTTTGCATCATGCTTTTGTAAATTTATGGAAAATTGTTGTGCAGGAGCATCAGTGCCATAGGCTTGTGAGCTGAGTATTGGACAGACTCACACTCCTAACTGTAAGGAGGGTTCAAATACAGCCCGGGAGAGATCACTAGATTACTCAAACATGCATGTAAGACATACAAAACCTCTTTAATGTTGGTAAAAAGCTCCAAAAACTCATTTTTGCATAATACCCCCTCTTTATTATTGTAATGAGACAAGACTTTTAGACAAAGCACGCAGACGTATGGGATTAATCTACTGCAGACTGTTAAATGTATTTTTGACAGATGTTGAGTGGAGGACATTGTGCTAATTGTGCACTGTATCGCCTAAAACACATTGGATAATGTAGAGCTTAAGTTAAATGCATTTTACGTTTCCACATACAATATAGAGTTTCATTCAAAACTTCTACTTCTATGCACTACAGCATCATACATAAACTTCACACAGTAGCGGTGACACTTAAGATCTAAACTAAACGAAATTGCCTACCTTGCGTCAGCCCCCTTTTGAACACTTTCTTCCTACAGACCTAATTTGGCACGGGGCAAATTACAGCCTTGCTATTTTATGATAATGACTGGAGTGACATTTTGCTTATTACTACTCCAAGGTGCCTTTGATGGAGCAAGGCCTCATAAAACAGCCCACCACGCACATTCCATTCCACCAAATAGAGTCTTATTTGTATTGATCACAAAACACACTTGCAGAGAAAGCCCTCCGGAGGGTCCTGCCGCATCTCATTTGTCGCTGGGAATTCATAACGGCAAAATCCTGGACTGGTTTAGCATTCGCGATCATGAACCAAATGTTGTTTCTAGCTAGCGACGAAACAACAAAAGAAAGTCAATACGAATACTTTTTGTCACGATACTAAAATTTCAAACTTGATTTCGATACTAAGGAATAGACTTGATACTCAATACCGCTTCCGATACCATGAGATAATAAAAATACTCAATACCGCTTCCGATACCATGATGATAATAAAAAACACTCTCTCTTTAGACAATAGAATGTGATTTTCAACATTAAATAATAGTACTTTCTTTTCTATTCCACTGTGGCCTTATATCTGTGTAATCCCTCAGTCGTTCAGGTAGATAGTGGTCCATGGGCGTGTACTAGTCTATATGGTTTTAAGATTATTCTAAAGCTATTCAGGAAAGGTTCATTTCTGTCCTGTGAATGTGACTTTTATAGTATGCTCAAAAGATACTAGTTTTAATATCAATTAGTATCTGATATTTGATACTTTTGACAACCCTACTCGTTAAGCCCCACGAATGGAACGCAGTAGTAGAGTATGGAGGTGTGGAGGTTAAGGGTGGCAACAGAATATATTTACCCTGGATTCCCTACATTCTTTCAGGCAGACAGCAGAGGAAGGGCCTGGTCTCTCTGGAGCTAGGAGACATTAATACCCAGAGCCACATGCAGAGCAAACATGCATGAAGCAAATTTACACACGGCGAAATCACATGTGCGTCCTGGGGATATGGGGGGATGGTGTGACAAATGCATGTACACAAGTGACCCAGGCTCTTCTGTGATACCATGCTGTGATTTTTTTCCACAATATTCTGGTTTGAAAAGTAACAAAAGATTGGCACAAAATATGAACTTATGAATATGAACATGAACTAAAAGTTAGTAACGAATAATCACTTTTTGGAAACTGAAAAATCTATAAACATTGCATTATTCATCCACACCATCCACAAGCACCCGTCTGTACCTACAGCTGCCCTGGGACGGACTCACAGAGATGTGGCTGCCAATTATACTTGTCAAAATAGACGATACAGAATAGATGCTAAAACTAATACTGAAACTAGATACTCATTTCACCTTGTATCGACACTTTGGAAGTTACGTAAAAAGGACAAATTTGGATAGTTTTCGATGTATGTCAGAACTAGTCAAAGATCACATAATAAATGAAAGAAATTGCATATATTTTGCATTGAAAATGACATTATTTTGTGTATACTGTTTTAATCATAATAATTACCAGAATCAAAATTAGCATCAAGCATTTTCCTTAGTACTGAAGTACACAATTTCAGTATTGATTTGTGACTTTACTGCTGCCAAACTGCTCATTTCAGTGGCCTCCCCAATTACTCACAGTCACATTCATACTTTTGCAACGTGAGTGAAGTGTCTTGCCCAACGATACAATGTCAGCATGCAGTGTCACAGACATTTAGCACTATAATCATAAGAGAGGTCACTAATCTCATCAACCATAATACATCATTGTACCAAAGCAAAATCGACAGGCAGCACAAAACATCTACGTAGTTGACATGTTTATGAGGTATTTAAATGTCGAGGAGCAGATCCGAGCCTGCGTTTCCTGGGGTTGTATTTAAACATGAGCAGGTGGTTAACCTGGAAAATGCCAGAGGGGAAGAAGCATTTACTTTGCATAACAATGGGAAAGGAAAAAGTGATAAATCATCCACATACATTGTAAAATTGTAAACAAAGTCAGCAAAATGTCTAGGGAGTGTTTAAGGAGGTGCCATGCCACAAAGCTAAGCCAGAGTGTGTTAAGACTGCAAAGTAGTAAAAGGGAATGTATCTGTATTAGGGATGAGCTTGGCGTAGAGATGCTGCTCCTTCATGACAAGATCCCATTGAAGGAGTTGGAGGAAATATCTAGGGAGTGGGAAGTCTGTACATGTCTGCTGTTGCTTTCCATGTAACTCCTCCCACTTCATACAACCTTCAAGAAAAGGTCCAAAATGCATTGTAAATGAAGCAAAGATGATTCGTACGGCTATAATTCCCATAAGAAATTCTTAGACGATTGAAGACATGTCGTGCAGTAATTAGCCAATTGCAAAAAGTCTCAATACTATCACATATCTTTATAAACTGCACTCACAAGACCATAAAGGGAACTCTGCATACAGGAAAGTGCTAAGAAACAGTGTATTTATATGTAAATCACACCCAAACCCCAGCTATACCACCCATGGTCCATACAAATCCTCATAATGCCAATAAAGTAAATATTTGCCCAATAGGGCTGCATAATTCTGAAAAAAAAAAAACAGAAAAAAAACTCTATTGCTCTATTCATGACTGCGATTACATTTGCAATACATGTTTAAAAAGCTCCAGAGTATTAACATTTGAGAGAACACTGAAATATAAACCGATACAACCAATACAAGAAAGTTTGCCAAATTTTCCATTTCGAAATATATCGAAAAGCCCCATCGTCCAATAAAAATGTGGGTTTACTAAGAGACCATGAACCGTTCAGTCCCCTAGGCGACCTGCAGAATTGTTCTACTTTAATTCAAGTTACCCTTTGGCATCAAGCGCTACAATATTGCTTAACAAAAGGGCACTACTTTCTGCCACCTTCACCTGTCACCTCAATCTAACAGCTCCTCTGCTTGTTGTTCCATGGTCTATTACTCCACCATGCTTCTTTCCCCCAGCGCGCCGTACTGACCCTGATCTAATTCTCCCGGAGACAGAGGTTGCCCTTTTCCACACATTAGCAAAACCGTGAGGGCTCTTTTAAGACGCCTCCTAATTCCATCGCTGGCCTTTGGAGGGTGAAGATGAGATGCAGGAGATTCTCGAGACACGCCGGGTCAAATTAAGTGAGATGTCTACAAGAGGAAAACGAGTCATCCTTAAAAGATGTTTTGGGATAGAAAATGAAGCAGGCAATTACCGCATTCCTGTCTCTGAAATAATCAACGCTGCCGTCCTGTCTACATGCAACCACAGAGTCTTATTTTCCCCACTTTTTGACCTCAAAGTAAAGTAGCATAAGTGAAGTAGTCCTGTAGTCCCTTCGTTGAGCAATCGGTGTCTTAGTCAACCAAATTTTGTATCAGTTGACTGATTATTTTAAGGATTTATATGAGACAACAGCAGAAATGATAGGGTTTGGAGTGAGCCAGTTAAAGATTTGGGAGTAATACTACATATAAATAAATGGTAAATGGTCACATTTTTATATGGTGCTTTTTCAAGGCGCTCAAGACGCTTTACATCAAAGAACCACTCACCCATTCATACACCAGTGTACGCAGACTCTGGGGGTGAGGTGGTTTAAGTGTCTTGCAAAAGAACACAACGACAGCATTCATCTGGGGGAGCTGGAATCGCACCACCAACCTGTGGGTCAGTGGATCTGACCGCTCTATGATGTTTACGTCGAGAGCAGGATTCGAACCGCCAATCTTCAGATTCCAACTAAGCTACTGTTACACTGTTTCCTAGTATCTTTTGTCTAAGTAGTTGTTTTTTTGTACGAACTCCTGTGCAGTTGTAGTATTTTGAGTGCAGCTTGGGTCAGATACATGGTCAGATCATAGATACTGAAAAGTTTTAATAGAGTTAGCCACACCCGCTTTTTAGTCGGCTAATCGATCAACAGGGCATGTCTTTAGTTGACTAAGAATTTCTTTAGTCGACTCCAGCCCTGGTGACTAGTTTGATCTGATGATATCTTGACTGATGCTATCAAATATCATATCAATGTATTTTTGTGTATGAAAATAATAACTGGCTGCAATGTATTTTAGATGCACTCTGAACTTATACACATAGCCCAGTGACAAAAGTCGATCTTCTAGTTGATGCTTCCTTCAATGTCTTGAGCTAAAGTCTTGGTCAGGACTAGAGACCTTAGCTCGAGGATTTTGCCTGTCATGCATTTTTAAGTTGATGGGGGGTCAAACCTGGGACCTTCGTGCTGTGAAGCGTGAGTGCTGTGCTGTAGATAAACTGTACATTTTATACATATTTTGCACATATTCACTTACACATGTTTTTGTGGCTTACATTTTGGGATGGGAGTGAGGCAAAGGACTGAGGTATCCATTGGTTCAAGAAAATAATGTGTTGTACAGAAAATTTGCAATAAAAAGTCTAAAAGCAGTATTGACCCCTGACTTGCCATGACTAGAAAGTAGAGGGTGTAATTAACTGTACTCTTAAAGGTCTCTGAAAGTGTAAAACAGGGCTGGAATACCGAGCAAACTGCTTGATCCCGCTGGGCTTAGCACCAATCCATGCGATCCATACTTATTCATTTATTCAGCCGACTCATGGCCTTTTGACTCCCATTGGGGCGGCATGCAGGTCGCACGTGGGCCTTCCATCTCCTTCATTCATAATCAGGTAGAACATGTGGCGAAATGCCCAGGACCCCTATTGTTTTTACATTAATATCTGTCCACAAGGGCTTTGCTTTAGTAGAACTGCAGTATGCGGCGGAAAAACGATCCACTCAAGTTTAGCTCCATTTGTGTTTTATTCAGCGTGAAGCCTATATTAAAGTCAGAGCAGAGTGGCCAAGAGCGTTAAAAGATCTCCAGGCTATTTTGAAAACTTTGATGCCATTTTATAACCCTCAAACTAAAGCTATGATGTAAAATAAATGAATACAACCATTACATGAAAAACTGACGAAGCTCTTGATTGCATCAGTTGGTTTTAAAGAGGGGCCATTACGCAAAAGCAACTTTTTGGAGCTTTCTACCATGTTATAACATTGTTACCTCATCAAAAAGATGCCTGAAGAGGTTTTAGATGTCATCCCTGCAGGTTTGAGTAATCTTGCGATCTCTCCCAAGCACTATTTTAACCCTCCTTATGGTTAGCTGTACAATTCTGTCCAAAGCCCACAAGCCTACGTCACCCATGCTCCCACACGGCAGTTTCCCATAAATATACAAAAGCAAGACACAAAACAATACACTACAACTTCACAAACCTGATGCGATGTGCAGTAGTTTCATTAGCGAAATCCAAGTTGATTGTAATGTGATAGTGCTCTGAAGGGGGGGTGACTGACTTAGCACAGAGCGTCAAAAATGAAAGTGAAACTTATAAAACATGTTAATACGTTGTTTTCAGTGAATATAGCAGTTTTACAAACAATAATAGATAACACATAACATTTAGATGACCTGTTAATACCCCATTGATGTGTTATCTCCCCTCTTATAATATCCTGTAACATCATGACTGCAAACGTTGCTGGTTGTTATGGTAAATACTATTACTTTCCAATACATTTTATTACGCCCAATTCATTCATTGTTCCAGGTCCATCCATAGGCTTCATTAACTTAACAGCCACTACAGGTAATGCCAGTATAGCTATTAAAAACAACTTTAAATTAGTATATTTTGGGGTCTTGGGGACTAGTTAAAACATGTCTGGAGTGCAGGGCAGTCTTCTTTTGTTTTCCTCCCACTTAAAAATATTGAAACTCAGAGCAACAATTGTGTGGCACTATATGATTTAGCCTTTAATGTGTTGCTTTTAAATTGTACCACTTGAAACGCATTAGAAGCTTGTCTGTAATTATAGACACACCGATCTCATGCACCGCAGACCTTTTTTTTTTCCCAAGTTTGTTTTCGAGACAACCAAATTACCCATGACAAAAATTGCTAAACCTCTAATATGTTGGTTTTGTCTGCTGTTCCACATCTTCTCAAAGCATGTCTTGTTCTTAGTCGTATCTTAGTCAAAACCACAAAAGTTTGTTTTGTCTCTGTTCCGTCTTACTCACACTTTGTTGCTATGTGTAACTTATCATTACTTTGAACCTGCTCTTTCCATGACTCCAGTAGGGCTATAGTCCTTTAATCATTCAGTTGATTAATCGGTCGATGGCGTCTCAGTCGACCAAAAGTTGCATTCGTTTGCTAATCATTTTATTTGGATTATAAGGATTTATATGGAGCAGCAGAAGATAGTGACTGAGTGAGTGGGTACTTTTTGGTATTTCTGTGTAAAAAGGCAGATTCAATCTGTCTTGATATAAATACATTGTACATACATTCCTAGTACTTTTTAGTAGTTGTTTTTGCATGAACCCTCGCGCTGTTTGGGTCAGATACATGGAGATACCATACCAGAGATACCATCATTTAATGGACATAGCTAACCTGCTAGCCGCCACATTCCAAATAGGAAGTGAGCATGGGCACGCATCCGGCTCCATCAATTCCAATTCACTTTCTATTGAAAAACTGTTGCCCTTCTCCATAACTGGTGCTGTCAGGCTCGTCATTTTTGTCTTAAAATATTTGTATTAACATTCGCTAAATGATCCTGGTGTTTTTATTTGGATATTTTGTCTGTAAATCAAGATATAAACTTTAAGAACAGACCAATGATGCGCCTTCTTTCCCTTAGGTCGCTCCCGCTAGCGTTAGCAACAGATTTGATTGACAGCGTTGCTAAGCGCCCGCCCCCTGCTAAACCAGCGGTGCAGGCGAGAAGGGGCATTACCTTCCACAGCCTCGCTCCGGATTGGCTCTTTGGTTGCTATGATACTTGTGGTTGGAATTCCACATATGGAACTTGGCTCCAAATTTCAAACTCCCCTGTAACTTCTAGCCTCGACAACCTTCATTTGACTGTGACATCACAGTCCCTTAGTCCACTTCTATTATACAGTCTACGGGAGATACGTAATAGTTTTGAGAGCTTTGACACACCTTTTCAGTTGACTAATCGATCGACCGCACATGTCTTTGCTCGACTAAAAATTTCTTTACTCGACAACAGCCCCAGACTCCAGCTGTACCACTGACTAATGCGTTTCCATTGACATGCGGTGTGCCCTTTCAGTAAGCGTGTCATTGGCTGCTGGTCAATGCCACCGGGGCCATCTGTTACGCATTTGTCCATTTGCGCTTATTTACCGCTTCAGGAGTAAACAGCAAAGACGTGATAAGTGTCTACAATATCTTTACCGCTGGCCTCGCTGTGCAATAAGGCGAATATGGAGTACTATGTCATCGTCAAAGAAAATTCCCAAGACCCCGAGCGGCAAACTGCAACTTGCATCATCTTTGCATTAGTCTACAAGTCCATTCATAAATAACCCCTTTGTTCAATAAAAACACAAGCCCGCACAACATGCCTTTGAACAATCCCTAAGTGAAATTCAGCGACGCCGAGCTTGATTAATACTCCCGCTATTGACTGACTATTCAAATTGCTGCTCGTCGATTGGCTATCCATCAAGCGATCAATCCGCCTACAAACCGTTTCATCGCTGCAGAACTAATTTAGCAGGTTTAAGTCATTTCCCACAGCTGTCATGTTTTCGCCTCGCTTCCATACCGGCTACAACTCTGATTTTAAATACATAAAAGGCACTGTACTTGCTTTTTACCATCTTAAAAACACGACAAACAGAACTAGTCATTTTTTTCAGTTATTCTTTACTTACCTTACGCTTAGCAACATCCCAATTATTCATCAAGTCTATAATTGCTTTTCGCAAGTCTCAGAGAACCAGTGTTGCGTTTTTCCGTGACGGTAATGGTAACAACAGCTAGCCTGCTAATGCACACTTCCTAATTATTGGACAAAAAAACGCTTTATAATTAGATGCAGACAGCACGCAGCAGATATATTTTGACCTTAAGAGCTGCTTATACAATAAATCTGTACTGGGGCAAGACAAATTTTGCTCAAATACACTTGGTACAGGGTCTTTAATATGGCCATATAATAAAAAACTCTAATGAGAATCTTACCATCAATTTTGCCAAAGCAGCTATTAAAAACATGAATTTGCATATTTTGGGCCCATAGACTGGATGGACATAACTAACGCGCTAGCCACCACGTTCCAAATAGAAAGTGATCATGGGCGCGCTTCCGACTCCATCAGCTCTGGCTCCAATTTTTCTTTTACATTGAAAGGGCGTTACCTACAGCAGCCTCGCTCCGGATTGGCTCTTTTTTTGCTATGATATCCACGGTCGGAATTCCAAATGTGAAACTCAGCTCCAAATTCGCCACTATAACTGCTAGCTTCGATGAGCTTCATTTAACTGGAGCCGAACGCTACGGGTGACGTCACACTCACTTAGTCCACTTCTTTTTACAGTCTATGATCTTGTCCAAGAAATACATAACAGATTTGAAGAAATATAAGTATCTGGTTCAAAGTTCGAATAATTTAGCTATGGGCTTATGAGAATCAGTATTAGATATTTGATTGAGTTGAGTACATTGTTCTTTCATGTTCCTTTTTTTTAAGCCTAACTTAACTGACTACTCAAATAGCTGCTTGTCGATTGGCTATCCATCAAGCGATCAATCCGCCTACAAACCGCTCCATTGCCGCCGAATTAATTTAGCAGGTTTAAGTCATTTCCCACGGCTGTCACGTTTCCTCCTTGCTTCTTCGGCTTCCATTAAATGCAAGGCACGGAGGCAGAGACACGAGACGCGCTGTGGAAAAGGGCTACTGGAGCAACCCAATGCGCACCACGGCAGCTACTGTGACAGAAAAAACAATGACTTAACATCGAAAGCCACTGAAATAACTCCCCTGTCTGAGCGTCGGTTCGCCAGACTTCCTGTTTGACACAGCTAAATCCCTGTCAGTGCTGAGCTTTCCGCCCTGTTTCTCTCCTCTCCTGTCTGCTACTAGGGATGTCACAAGTATCAAAAGTCAGATATTAATCGATACTAAAACTAGATACTCATTTGAGCAAGTATCGATACGAAAAAAGTCACATTCACAGGACAGAAATCAACCTTTACTTAGGCCTGTCACGATAACAAATTTTGAAGTTCGATATATTGCTCAAGTAAATATAGATGATAAACGATAAGATTGAAACTAATTTATGTCCCTGAATAAATAATCCAAGAGCAGATTTAAACCACAAAAATGATTCTAAATGTAGAATATTGTTAAAAAAAATGAAACACTTTAGTAGTTAGTTTGCATCTGTAATGATTCATAGAAGTTATTAATTCAAACTTTTATGGCTTAAATCTCATCATATAGTCAAAAAATAACCAAAAATACCCCAGTAGTGCAAGGAAAATGTACACACAATACATATTGACCCCCAAAAAATATTGTTCCAGCTTTCATATATTAAACGATAAGTCGATATAGTAATTTACTTTACTAAATACCTTTAGAATGATCTTGAGCTGTATCAGAACAACTATAAGACCAAGACCAATATAAATGGTAATATAAAGAAAGCACAATGATTTAATGTCAAAAATACCATTCTATT